>JBBPTX010000310.1:0-34786 GCA_038094595.1 Pulveroboletus aff. annulatus
TATTAGCTACTACAGTTAGTGTGAGACTTACATCACATAAGTACTATACAGTAGCTACTAGCCCCTGTAGTATATATAGGGAACCGAGTCCGCCTCGGATAATAACAACGAGTTTACCTCTTGTCCTTAGACCACCATCTGTCTACCAGCAGGTGAGTTGGGCTTCCTCCCGCATATCCTGCTCAACAAGCAGATGTTCCAGATGCTCTGTACATTTCTGCTGCCACAGAAAAAGGATCTTTGACATTCTTCTGAGCAAGAGCAAAAGAATGGTCCAAAACCAGAATAAGATCTAATAGTAGGTGCATGAATTTTCTCAAATATTAAATTCCAATAACATACCAATGCCTTGGTGAAGGATATCTCCCCATGTATTGGTCTAATATCATAACAATCAATAACTGTAAGCAAAACAATAAAACAAAACTCACCAGCTAGATAGAATTATTAAATGATATATTAGTAAACAAGCTAAAATAGTAATTACCCACCTTTGGAAAGTTTGAGTTTTTGTCAAGTAAATTTGTCAAGTCACTTCAAATTCAAGTAATCTCACTCACAGCCTATAGATAGAAAACCAGTAGATAAAATAACCATGAACAGAATTTAGACTATATTTTTAACATTTTAGACCACTTACAAACTAGGGTTATTAGCAGGATGTTGATTTCCATTACATAAAAGACCACTTACAGACTGTAATTGAAAGAATGAGGTCATAAGTAGCATATTAGTCAATTAGACTTACTTGCTATTAATGGGGAAAGATCTAGTCATCAGCAGAAATCTCATTCATAGGTCACATCAGTCCACTTACAAACTATAAATGGGAATCAGACAAGATCATCAACAATATTCTTATTTTCCAATCACATAAAACAACTTACAACCTATGAATGCCAGTGGGAAACACAGATAGAAGGATCTTCAATAGGATTCTTGTTAATAAGCCACTTTAGACTGCTCACCTCCTATATATGAAACAGCATAAGATAAGTCACTTTTTAACAGTATTCATGTTTCTGGACCACTTACTTCCTATGAATGAATGTACACCCAAGTCATCAGTAGAATTCTTATTTCCAAGCTACATCAGACCACTTACTCCCTATAGATAGGCCATCAGTGAGATTTTGAGTCATGTCAGACCACTTACTTCCTATAAGTGGAAGAACATCAGGTAGGATGTTTATTAGCAGGATCCTCATCTTTGATCCACACTAGCTCACTTACAAGCTATGTATAAAGGTAGCACAGTTATCAGCAGAATTCTCACCTGACCCACATCAAACCACTTACTGTAAGTGGTAACATCATTATTTGATATGCTTCATTCTCTAAGCCAAATCCTGACTCTTTCATAATAGAGGTAATAGAGGTCAGATGTTGTGAGTTAATGGCAGACTAATATACTGTTATTTCTGATCACAATGGAAATTGAAAGCTTACCTTTGTATGTGGAAACCAGCTTGCTATTGCACTATCCACATCACGGTCCTCCTCATTTCCCATCTTGAAGGCAACATAAGGCTCCAGTTCACTTGATTGCATGGATGCATCATGTCCATTTGTCAATTAACTGATTCACTTACTTCTCAACTGCATACTTCATGCACAACTGGATATTCTTTTCTTGTGCTGACACCAACAGCACTTGCAGTGCTTTACTCTTCAATGCAGCTGCAGTCTCTGCAAGTAACTCATTGCAGCCCATATCACTTGTGTTCATGTCTGCCAACCAAATTAATAGCCTCTGATCCAAATCAATTCAAATTTCCACACACCTCCTAGTCTCACAAATCCTTGTGGTGGATATGGCATCTTCAATAGATCACCCCATATATACTTCTTGTTGAACCTTTCTTTAGCACTCTCATGCAACACCTTCATCTGGTCCTCTTCTGACAACAGTATATGTTCAGGCTGAAATGCCTCTATTATCAGTGCATCAAACTTGGTGAATAGCACCACCACAGGCACTAACACCAATACCAATCAGTAATCGAAACTTTGTACAAAGGGACTGATCACCATCTCTCGTGTCGCAATCAGCGAAAAACCTCTCCTCAGCCACTGTGATCGCTCGATGAATTTGGTCCATCGGAATGCAGTACCTGCATGAATTCTAGTTAGGATCAATTTTGCTATTACGCGAACTTGCCATATTGCATGAATCCGCTTTTTCAGATATTGGGTATCTACTCGTTCACTGACAAATTTCTTCATCTGCTCGAATTCGGCCTCGTTGCCAGCTTCAAATCCAGGAGAGTCGTGGAACACAAATTTCGTATTACTCTTGAACACCAGTTCGTGGTTGATGTCGTGAATCCCACGCTGCAAAAGCACGAGGAGCTACAGTAGTAATCATACCAACCATCATACTCACCCCTCGTGCGCCCTCGATCTCCAAGTCCACCTGATGGCACGTCGACAGTGTCAGTATCCACTTTTCTCCGCCTCATAGAGCGTACCCGTTTCCCATCTTCATCATATACTTCCGGATCGTCCGTTGCATTGCAGATCCTCTGCAAGATTGTCGTCTTGCCAGCATTCGCTCTCCCAATAATGAGAATTCTGAATCGCCCGAATTTCTCCATGAGGTCCGGATCAATGTCTTGCATGACGTCCGCAATGTCCGCAACCCTTGTTTGGACTTTGGGAATGCCACGCTGTCAAAGGACCATTCGGAGACGACACGATACGCTTACCCGGCTCGTCTAGAGACGAGGGTCTAGAGCCGATGCGACGAGATTTGACCTTTTCGATTTGTTTCTGGAAGGCCTTCATTGTCACGAATGTTGGTGGTAGAAGAGCTGGGATGTGGATGTAACGTAGCTGGTGGCTTGGATGATAGCGGATCGATAGGAAGAGGCACCGTGGGTGATTGCGAACCCCGGCACAGCCTCAGAGCCTTTGGTCTTCTTTTTGACAATGTCACCCTTTTGCGTGGATAATGCATCTGTTGAAGACGACACGAGCCCAACCTTCTTTTGGGCTTCAAGCATGTAAGACTCTAAGGGGTAGTCAGAGGAACAGAGAAGGGTTGGGCATAGGCAAGTTGGAACAGAGCGTTTATTGCTTTATTATCTGGAAGGCTCGCGTTGACAACGGGATGGACAGTCATGATACAGAAAAAAAACTCGTGAGCGACCCTACCATGATTCGTATTCTCACCTTGTACCAGGCCATCCCAGACAGACGTATTCGCCCTGTTCAGCCAGAGCGGTGCCTGGTGGGATCGGCGAAGATGAGATTCCGAGGACATCCGGTTCTGGTGTCGAGTTGGGTCCGTCGAGCAGTTTCAAGAGTGTATTCAGCTGCCAGTACATCATCATGTGAGTTCCTCGATTTCCCCATTCACTGGTGATTGGACAGACGCGACCAGAAACATCCCCACCATCGTTCGCCGAGTCGCATCGATTCCGTCGCGCAATGATGTGCCCCGTCGTTGTATGGATACGAGAACGCTCCCTATGATGGAAAGCATGTGAAGTGCGCAGGGGCAGACTCGAATGACCTCGCCCTATGAATATGCTTCTCGTTCAAATAAGCAAGGTGAGCTGCGGTCGGAACAACGGAATCCCCTCCGATACATCACTGGCAGTCGCGGTGACGCCCTGCACAGACTTGCATTACACCCAGGGGGCTGTCGTCTCATTCATTGACCAATCGGTTTACATATTTTAGGCTGGGCTATCATGACTGTTGCATACTATCATGCAGCACAGGGCCGTCCTGAAAGTCCCAGACCCTTGCGCATATGTGCCCCATTGGACTTGTTACCATTTCGTATGAACTGATCATGATACGAGTCAAAAAGCTCGCACGTCCGGTCGAACCCCCCTTTCCACCCGCGTAACCCCACCCCTTGTCACCAGACCCTCGCAACGGTGCTATGCGTACGAGCCATCCCCATCGTCCAATGTCATTGACCATACACAAGAGTGAGAGTGCCAGCGGGAGACTAGCTACACCGTCAAGACGTAAAGTAAGAGTCGTACGCAAAAAGAAGGCGCATATCCAAATACGAAAAAATACTAGTAGCTACACCGTACGACCAGTCAACGACACAATTGCAAGTACGCGCGAGCTATTACTCGATATAAGAGAAAGACAACAGACGGTCCGTTTCGTCTACCCAACGACGTATTAAAACAAAATGTCTACAACAACAATGTCGATGATAAAGAGAGACATGTCTAGACTGTGGGCATGTCAGCATGCACATACGAAAAAAAGGACGGAGGGGACGCACCCAAGACATGCAACAGCGCGAACACACCCACAAGCCCCACCCCCACGCCGACACCTCCCATCCGAAGCGCCCCTGACGTCTTGGCGGCCGTCGTCGTCGTCGCCGTCACAATCTCCGGTAAATCCGCCACCTCCGTCACCGGCTGCCCCTCCACCCGCCCACTCCCCACAATTACCATCGTCCCATTCCCCGGCACCCCATTCACCACCACAAACAACAACGCCGGCCCGGGGGTCAACACGTTCGGATTGGGCGGCACCTGCGAGACGTGCAGCACATACGACCCATCGCTGTTGACGGTGTAGGAATTGTTGAGCTGGAGATGGCGTTGGCCCATGTTCATGGCGTGTGTGGTGAAGCCGCCGCGGGAGAGAACGACGGTGGTGTTGGCGGCCGCGTCGTTGGGTGAGCCGGTGTAGGACGTCAACGAGACGGTCAGATTGAAATACGGCCCGCCGTACCCGAGAGTTTGTGGCACGCCCGACACCTGCGGACGCACGCTCGACGCAAAATAGGAAGGGTAAAATACCTCGGCGGTGTATGTGGTCGGATAGGGCGTCGAGAGCTCCACGTCAATGTTGGGATTCGAACCGGCGATTAATACAGAGGCATCGGGAAGGAGGATAGCGGTCGAGTGGTACATTCGGGCGATGGTTGATGACGAGAAGCCGGCGGTCGACCAGCGAGAGCCCTGGGCAGCGTTTGGGTTGTAGATGGCGGGGGTAAGGACGGGACCTGAAGCGAGGGACTGGAAATAGGGCATTTGAGCGAGAGACGGTGTGTGGAGGGTTTGATTGGAGAAACCGGCGGTGCCGTTAGTAGCACCGTTGAGGACGAGCATGGTGCCATCGGGGAGGGTGATGAACTGACCCATGGTGCGACCTACGGGCATGTCGTCGTCCTGTTCGTATACAGGGGAAGAGCCATCCTGGGGTTCTGGTGTCAAGCGTTGGCAGTCGGAAGAGGCGGGCCATGTCCAGGTATTGTAAAATGGCCAGGAATAGTTTCCATAGTAATCCGCAGGCATGTCGGAACCACCGCAAAAGAGAACGGTTGGGGTATAGTTGTTGGCGGGGGTGAGGGGCAGCATCGCGACTGCACCCGATGCGGGGTACACGCGAGCGATGCCATTGGGCATGTCGGGGAGAGGTGTCTCGATGTTTTGTTCGGGATCCCACAGAACTAGACATGGTCAGAGAAGAGGTGAAAAACACAAGTAGACTCACTGGTGGAGAGGTTGGCCTGTACGAGCAAGTTTCCCGAGGGCATGAGGTAGGTGTGGGCGTACGAGTTGAGACCGGACGTGTTGATCATGAATTGCATGACGGTAGCATCACCTCTGGAGGGGAAAAACTCGTAGGTGGGTGTTGCGCCACCGCCCTCGTACTCGGGGTCGACGTTGGGCATGTTTCTGTTGACGTACCCGCCGGATGTGAATCCACCGATGAGGACGATGGTGCCGTCGCCGAGTGCCTCTGCGGCCGAGTACCAGCGCATGTCCTGCATGGAAAGTACGGCGGGGTTGTCGTACCACTGGCAACTCGGGTCGGTGAGGTTACCGGGCGTGCACGGGTTGAGTATGCGGATCGCCTTGCGCCCGTCATAGTCGCCGTACACGGGATCATAATTGGGTGACGGAGATGCGCCACCTTGATCTGGGGTGAGAGGCCATTCTAAACGTGGGAAATGAGAATGTACCGATGCCGACTGCGTCGTTTCCGCCAAAAGTGGCATAAGATCCATTTGGGAGGTGCATGCCGGACGCACAAAACGTGTTGGTGAGCACGCTCATGGTCGTGGCCGTGCGCGTGTTGATGTTCCTGTCTCATCTCCGTTCCGAGCCACATGTCGAGATGGCAGAGGACGTACCACACGGAGCCCCATGCAGGGTGCCCGTCGGTCTGGGCGGCGTTGCCCTCGGTTTTGTCGAGAATATAGACCATTTCTTCGTTTCCGAGAAACATCTGGGCAGGTTTGGTCGGTGCGGAAGAAGATCAAAGTGCGACGTACCATCATGGCGCTGACGAGGGTGTTGCCCGCCTCGACAAAGGACCCGGCCTGCTGAGCAGTGGCGGGGAGAAAGAAGCTGGCGAGGACCAGCCAAGGAAATATTCGGGACATGAGTAAAGGACAGAACAAAGGAGTGGAGGGTCGAGAAGGAGTGAAAAATGGGGGGAACGGACGATTCGGAAAAGGACATTTATAAGAGCAGTGATCGGATGGCAAGTCTACAAGAATAGACTGCTAACATTATGGCCGTGGGAATACGACATGGATCAGCGGTGTACGTGACCCACGTCATCAACTACAGGTACTGCCCTTGCGCAGCGCAATTGTCTCAGGTCGCTTCGGACGTGCATGTATGTCGACGGTTGAGCATCCTTGCAATGTATGTCACAAGTGGCGTTACGAAGACGTAAAATTCCACAAAAGAAACCAGGTAAAAGAGAAGTGGAGCATCAAACTTCTAGTTCCACGTTCCATCCTTTGCTTTACATGGACACTACCCGTGTCTCTTGTCCCCACCGATCAGAACAACACCTCTTTTTTTTCCGTCATCGAATAACGCCAACCCTGCCTGGTGTCCTCATCCCCAAACGCAATCCGCAACTACCCTTGAACCAAGTTCCAGCACATGGCCTCGAAGGGGGACCAACTTACATATCCGTTGCCATTTCCGAGTCCCGACGTTTCCTTCTGCGCGGCCTCCGCGGACACCCGGCTACTTCGGTGCGTGGGACAGCCACTCATCGCTGATGCAGACGGGTGATATATAACGCCTCAATGCGTGCAAGAAACTAGCACATTCCCCTCTGGCAAGTCTTTGTGCCACATTCCTCCGGTTTGCTAAAGAAAAAGTCAACGCGGGGCATTTGTCACCTCAAATGGGGTGTCTGCTCCCGGGGTGCATGAGGCCGACTGTGGTCACGCGATCGCACCCGGGAACGCACTCATTTGGGAATCCTCTCCGGGCTCGATATATATTCAATTGCTTATGTCCTAAATGCAAACGGGTCCTCAGGATGGCACCTCCCGATTTCCGGTGATGACGAAGTTCCGAATCAACGGGCCAAGTATACCTCTCGTTACGTCAAACTTGAAGGTGTCGAGCGTATGTACCTGTTTTCAGAGATGTTTCACCAAGTCAACTTTACCGTCGGTTTCCGGCGTTTCATGTCGGCGTCGGACTAGCCCTTTCGGAGAAGAACAATAATGATCCCACGGCCCGCTGACGGGTTAGCAGTAACCTCGTGGACAACATGGATACCGTCGCTCAGGATGGCAACCGATGTGATGAACAAGGATGAAGAGCCCGTGCATATAAATGGAAGCGTGTGGACGCACACGCGGAGTTGGTGCCACTGTATGTACATGCTTCCTTCGATGCTCACTCTCACGATAATGTCCGGACTCAAAAGTGGACGATACACGTCTTGAAAACAGACGCGACTTCCAATCCATTCGTACCCAGATCTTGGAAAAGAGATCGCTGAAGACATGGATCCGGTGGCTCAGGATGACAATTAGATTACCAAATGATGATGAAGAGCTTGCCCGTGGAAATGATTTAATGAAATGTGTACGTACACGAGGACGACGCTGCGCAACTGCATCAATGCTCACTCGAGTCCGGACTGGCGATGCGGTAAATGCGACTGCCACAGGTACACCAACGAGGATGCATGGCACCCCGGATATAAACACCTCTTGAACGTCCTCCGTCATTGAACGAAGAGCTGCAATGCATCCCACGTATTGATGCACGTGAATGTGGTTGCTCTGTGGATGGAAATAACCTGTGCAGTCAATACCATCGAAAACCCGGAGATGATTTGTGGGATGAAGAGTGCCCACACACTCAACAATTGGGACTTTGCACTCACTGCGCTCGCCGCTTGCACCATCACCACCCCTAATCGTCACGGTGATATACGTAGCTGCGCCGCGAGAGGAGACGGTACCTCTGCATGAAGTCCTGAAAGAACGTGCTGCGGAAAATTCCTTGGACACTTGCAAGTGGAATCTCGAGTCAACGCATCAAACAAACTCGGAGTCAGATACGATCAGATCACCAAGAGTGACGCTGACGACGTGGATGGCTACGCTTCTGCCAACATCGCCATTGTGCCAACCTGCTTACCGGATCAAAAGGCTCGTCACTCATTGAAGTTGCGGACAAAGCCCTGGGCTTCAAATTCGACGGCACCACCCGAATTTGCGACATGGACTATGTCGATAGACTGAACACGGGTAGTCTCACTGTAGTGTCGACTCGACGGCCCATGGCTAGATAGTGACTTCGACTTGGCGTCACCTGAATTGTGTAACCACAAGATCGTAGAGTGACTTAATTCTGATCTAATCTACCAGGCCGACCGCTCGGCATCTGGATATATGTCGGAGCCGTATTCGGCATTCTCGGCATTGCGACTTGTTCTGCCACGGCTCATTTTTGGTTCAAGCATGGCTCAACCCTGCTGTTAGGAGATCCTAATCCTGTGTGGCAAATGACAATAAGTATATTGCTATGCCATGTCAGGACATGACAAAACTAAGAAGAGGTCAAATCTGAGGAAAAGGAAGGGGATGCAGCAAGATGAACACTACAAAAAGAAAAATAGATAGTATTTAGTGTCCTGGGCACTGTTGTTTAAAATACTAATGACCATGTCATTGATGCAAGGGACGCTGCTTGATAGCGTCAATTTTCAGATGCTGATATTTAGTGCTCAATTGTTCGTGATGCTACTGAACTCAGTTGTGACACTAACATTTAGTGATGCTGTCACAACGTGTATGTAGTACCCTCAGAATTGAATTTACTACTCTAGTGTAGCTGTTTGGCTCAACATGGACACAGTTGACTCGATGAGGATGAGGGGGATGTGTTTGAGACATGTTTGGCCTGACACAGACACAGTTGACTTGATGAGGACAAGGGGGACACATTTGAGACATGTTTGGCTTGATGCAGACATGGCTGACTTGATGAGGACGTGGGGGATGCATTTGGCTCAGCATGGACGTGGCTGACTCAATGAGGACATGGGGGACATGTTTGAGACATGTTTGGCCATCATCATCCATGAAGGATCTGATAAGCAGCACAGATCTGTGATACAGGTGTGTGGTAGCAAGGCTAGACTTTGAAAATTTTGTACTTTGTACCTTTCTTGCCTTGATTACCTACTTTACCTACTTTGTCATTGTACAAAGTATGGCTCTATGGTATAGTGGTTAGTGTTTGCCTTTAGTAATCACAAGGTGTGGGGTTTGACTTACAACTGGGGCACAATATTAAATTATATTTGTTTAGATTATTAGTACTTTGGAGTAAGTAACTCATCAAGTCTGTTCGAAATGTCTAAGTACACTGAGCAACAAAAATGTTGCAATGTTTGCAACATTTGTAATGTTTGATGAATGTTAGACTAACTATTGATGCTAGCCTTATAAACTCAGGTATCATTTGATAGCCCCAATCAAGGGCATTCTGGAAATATACACATTGATTATATAATTCTTTCTAGTTCAGTCAATATTAAACAATTAAACATGGATAGTTATTGCAACATTTTTGTTGCTGACATCAAGAACATCACAATTAGCATGATCCTATAGGATATTACATATGTTTGATCATACAAACAAAGATACACATATAAAAATTATGTAAGAGCTCACACACCTCTTTATTTCCAATCTCTACTATCATTAAATATCTATATTTCATCAAATGGTGCTTTCTTATTTTTATGCTGAGATTTGGTTGTAATGTGTCTTCTGATGCTTCAGAAATGATCCTACATACACATATCCTCATTATTAACCAATTCACAACTGAATTTGACTATGGAAATCTGCTGGAGATCATTTACTCAAGCAAACCTCTATTAATGTCTAATGGTGTTATCTGTTTTCTTTGAGTTTTATAGATAAATTACATGGTAGAACTGTTCAAAGTTAGATTTACTATCATCCTATAAACCACTCAGTCTGATTATATCTATATTGGCCCATTGGAGGCTTGTAAAGATCTTGTATTCAATCACATTATCATCGTTCTGGTATTAATGATGTGAAAAAATATCTTTTGTTACTCTTTTCTAGAGCTATCTGCATTTATATAAGTTCATTATATGATATCATAACTAGCACATCACTTGGAGTCAACTTCTACCATACACAGACATATTTTACATTCATAGTTTAGTATCTAGAAGAGAAGAATGGGTGTTACGATTCGCTCACAGGACGAATACTTTTTCTTTACTTTCTCTCTCGGACTAATACTTTTCGTTTCTCACGCTTAAACCTCATTCCTTCCATGACGTTCTATGTCATTCCATATATCTCGTAAGCATGCTTAGTCCTCCACCGCACAGATACTCGTTATCTTCTGATCTTCTCATGCTATACGTGCCGGCCCTTAACAATTCTTTCTCATGTGTGGTTTTGCTACTGGCTTTCTATTTCTAATGCTGTTTACCATGCCAGCCCTTAACTACTGTGACACGTAACTGTCACGCATTTACTTCACTATATAAACCCTTCAACAGTGTTACGCGTGGCCGTGGGTATGGTCGCGCGTAGACCTACTATTGCCTAGCAGGGTCAAGGGTGTGGTCGTTCGTGTCGACAACGACGTAAAGCCAGCCGTGGGGATACTGGGTCGAGGGTACTGTCAAGGATGTTTGACGGGTCGGAGAGTATACCACTGCCTAGCTTGACTAGCGGGTCAAAGGTTCGAGGTAGAGACGCACGAAGGTGGGCGAGCCGTAGTGCGAAGCGCTCACTTAATGGTAGAGCGAAGACACAAGAGTAAAGTCAATGGATTGCTTGGTCTATCTAGGCGGATACCATAGGTAGAACTAAGCTGAAGAGAAAAGGAGACGACCCAGTTGAAGGGTTTATATAGTGAAGTGAAGATGTGACAGTTACATGTCACAGTAGTTAAGGGCCGGCGTGGAAAGCGGCGTTAGAAATAGAAGACCAATAGCAAAATCACGCATGAGAGAGAAATGTTAAGGGCCGGCGCATATGGCGTGAGAAGATCAGAAGATAGGGAGTACCTGCGCGGTGAAGGAATAAGCATGCTTACGTTGGGTTAAGCGTGAGAAATGGAAAGTATTAGTCTGATATCGATAAAAGAGAAAAAGTGTTCGTTGTTACGATTCGCTGCAGGGTCTACTCTTTTTCTCTACTTAGCATTACGAACTGACATTTGTTTCATTTCTCACGCTTACTCCATCATCTTCTACGTCGTTCTACGACATTCCATATATCTTGTAAGCGTGCTTATCCCTCATCGCACAGGTACTCGTTCGTCTTCTGATCTTCTCACGCCGTATGCGCCGGCCCTTATGTCTCTTCCACACGCGTGGTTTTGCTATTGGCTTCTGCTCTTCTCATGCCATTTCCCACGCCAGCCCTTAACCATGTGACGCGTTACTGTCACACCTTTTCCTTCACTATATAAACCCTTCAACAGGGCACTTCACCTCTTTTCCTTAACCTAGTTCTACCTATGGCTATCGCCTAGTTAGCACTAGCAATCTACCTTGTGTCTTCGTTCTACACCTGAGTGAACGCTTCACACTTCAAACACCTTTCTCACGTCTCCGTGTGTCCACCTCGAACCCTTGACCCTATCGCCAGTGTGGCATAGGTTACCCCGACTACTTCGCACAATGCTAAGTAGACACAGATCGACAACCCTACGGTCGACCCCCTCCTACGGATATTCTCAACCGTAGTACAGAAACCCTTCGCCCCCTTGTCCCTAGGCATTCGTAGGTCTACGCGCGACCTTACCCAAGGCCACGCATAACAAAAGAACTAGGTTTCCACTCGTCACGCACTATCACGTACACCCACCATTTTGTCCTCTCGTCACACTCGAACCACCGACTCTCGCTGGAACCCCTGAGAACCCCCTCGTACCCACCACTCAGATTCCTCTGACACCCCCGACGAACCCAACCCAGATACCTGGGAAGAAAACCCCGACGAACCCCTCCTTGACTCTGACGAAGAAGACGCTACCCGCGCTCTTTCCCACCACTTGACTGCTTCTCTGCATATCCCTCGTCCCCCCACGCCACCGTCCCCCACCCCTCGCCGCCAAACCGGCCACATCTTTCCCCCGATCCCACCAATGTCCAACAAACCTGTTGAACTCCGTATCAGCACCCCCAAGAAGTATGACAGCGACTACAAAACGGCCAAACAATGGCTCGACTCCGTTGTCTTCTATTTAAACGTCAACTCTGATGTCTATAACACTGCCCCAAAGCAGATAGCCTTCGCGTTATCATACATGACCAAAGGACCCGCACTTATGTGGGCCAACACTTTCTGCACCTCAAAGATCGCCAACGATGGATCCATCTCTATGGGTTCCTGGGACAATTTCCGCGACGAATTCCTGAAGGCATTCAAACACTACGACACCACCGGGAACGCCATAGCCTGGCTCACTACCACTCGCATGACCGCCACAAAAGGAGGAGGTTATTCCCCCTCACTCACAGAATATAACGCTTTGTTCCAAAACCATTACGCCATCGCTGGCATCACAGACCACAACGTCTTGATCAGCTACTACTCAGCCGCCATCCCCGAACCCCTCATGTGTCGCATTCTTGCAATGGAGACTGTCCCTACTACCATAGACTCCTGGCTTAAGAAGGCCGTAACTTTCCAAACCCACATGGACCGTGCGAGAGAAATCGCTGCTCGTCATAAAACCCCCACCAAGGCCACGTATCACCAATACTCCACCCCCGCTCCCGCCAAAGATCCTAACGCCATGGACGTAGACGTTGTCTGACTTACCAAGCTCACCCTGGAAGAACGGAAGAAATGCATCAAAGAAGGACGATGCTTCCGTTGCAGACAAAAAGGGCACATGTCATCCAAATGCCCTGGATTCCCGAATACCCCAAAGCCGAAGAAACTGGTCCAAAAGGTGGAAGAAGAAGAAAACGACGATGTCCCCTCACTCGCTAAAATTGAAGAAGAAGATGACAACGACGAAGAAGCAGTAGCGTGAATCGTCGTGGATTTTTAGAAAGGAAGACTGCCCTGACGTCAGCCCCTTCCTCGTTTACGTGTGCTCCTGTACTTTTATCTCAGTCAAAGAAATCTATGCGCATTCCCCTCCAGCTCATAGACCCTTCGCACACAATGAAAACCGTCGACACCCACACTCTCATTGACAGTGGGGCAGATATTAATTGCCTTGACTGGGGCTTCGCCCGAAAACATCAACTACCTTTGAACAAACTCTCGAAACCTATCTCTGTACGAAACGTAGACCAAACAATAAACGCAAAAGGGGCGATAGGGTTCACTTCTTCCCTCTTCCTCAACATTGAAGGCGTCGCCCAACAAGTACTATTCCATGTTATGCACTGTGGAAACGAAAACGTCATACTTGGATCGCCCTGGCTCCGCGCCACCAATCCCGCCATCGACTGGACAGCCAGGACACTTTCTATCTCGGAAACAATCGACGAGTCTGCTGCGCTCTACCACTCTTTTGCCTGGGATACCAAGCGACACAACGAATGACTCCCAAAGACCACCTCTCCGCCTCCTCCACAACACACCCTGGTGGAAACCGTCCCAAACCACACCCTCTCGATCTTTCTAGATCTCCCCGACGGTGGACATTACGTAAAATCAGCCCTCCATCACTACGCCTGCCAATGAATCACACGTTCCAGGTCCAGATATCATCAGACACACCCGAAACTTGTCGCAAAAATAACCACGGCCACTGAACTCACCGCTGCCGCCAAGAAAGCGAAACACAAAGTAACCCTCCCAGATGCCTATAAAGACTTTGTGTCCGTCTTCTCGAAAGAAACAGCGGACTCTCTTCCTCCCTCCCGTCCATATGACCACAAAATCAACGTCAAAGATTCCTTTGTCCCAAAGATTGGGAAGCTCTACCCTCTAACCCCGGATGAGAAGAAAGCCACTGAAGACTTTCTTGACAAAAATCTTGCCGCGGGAAAGATCTGTCCTTCCACCTCCCCCCAGGCTTCTCCGTTCTTCTTTGTCAAAAAAAAGGATGGGAAACTCCGCCCCTGCCAAGACTACCGATATCTCAACGAACACACCATTCGTGACGCCTACCCCCTTCCCCTCATCACAGATCTTCTTGACAAACTCAAGGGCGCCCGCGTTTTCACAAAGTTCGACGTCCGATGGGGGTACAACAACGTCCGGATCAAGGACGGACATCAATGGAAGGGAGCATTCCTTACACACAAAGGACTCTTCGAACCCTTAGTCATGTTCTTCGGAATGACCAACTCCCCCGCCACGTTTCAACTATTCATGAACGACTCATTCCGCGACATGATCGCTGAAGGATGGCTCGTTATCTACATGGACGATCTCCTCATCTTCTCACCGGACGACGACACCCACACTGAACGAACTCGTCGCGTCCTCCAACGAATGACAGAGCTCGACCTACATCTCAAGTTGGAGAAATGCAACTTCGCCGTTCCCGAAGTCGAATACCTCGGGATGATCGTTAAAGAAGGTCAACTCGCCATGGACCCCATCAAACTAGACGGTATCGCAAAATGGCCCACCCCGAAGAAAGTCAAAGACGTCCGCTCTTTTCTAGGATTTGCCAACTTCTACCAAAGATTCATCCCAGGATATTCCGATATCGCCCGCCCCCTCATCGACCTCACGAAGAAAACCCAACCGTGGGACTGGTCACCCGCTCGCCAGACTACCTTCGAACAATTAAAAACCCTCTTTACACGACGGCCAGTGTTGCGACTACAAGTTCTTTGCAGGCAATCACTATCCTAAACGTTGAGCGGAGATGTTATCTTAAGTATGCTTTGTAGGCAGGAGACAAGAGAACTAGACTGGAGACTTGTGCTCCGTCCAGTCTCGCTTTATATACTATTCTACGTGTAGATACATGTTGTGTACCGATCTAGATACATATCTACAAATGTCCATCCCCTAGGCCCAACATGATCGACATGAGGAGTCGGCCTGTAACGGAGATTAATATAAACATGAGGATGCCAGCCGTTGATCTGCTGCGGGTGGGTGGAATGGAAGGTGTCAACAGTAATTAAAGATAAGGGATCACATTGCAGTGATGTGGGTGACTGTTGTGCAGGTCTGCAATGATCACGGTGATTAAATATGTGTGTGTGATCAGTGGGGCGAAGGTGAAGAGTTTGAAGGTGAAGCCCACTGATCTAGAAGGGCCCGTAGATCCCCTGTGTCTGGCACAGTGTCTAGGTCGGGTTTTCCCTTGATAAGATAAAGAAGCATCCGTTATGCGCTAAGTAAACATGAAAAATATATAGCTGTAACAGCCAGTCCTCTTCATGCCCGACGTCACCCGCCCCTTTGCCATTGCCATGGATGCCTCTAAATACGCCTCCAGAGGGATCCTTCTCCAGACCGACTCCAATGGTGACTGGCACCCTTGCTCATACCTCTCCCAGACATTCGCCCCCGCCGAACGAAATTACGATATTCATGATCGGGAACTCCTCGCCATCCTCCACGGATTCAAGGCATGGTGACATTACCTCCACGGTTCCCCATTCCCCGTTACGGTCTTCACAGACCATAAAAACCTCACGTACTTTCGCCGTCCTCAAGACCTGAACCGTCGACAGGCCCGCTGGATGCTCGACCTGGCGGACTTCAACTACCGCATCACCCACGTTCCCGGATCCCATCTCGCGGGCCCTGACGCCCTTTCTCGCCGTCCAGACCTCCTCCCGCATGTTGACGAAGACAACACTGATGTCACGCTCCTTCCCGACTCCCTTTTCGTCCGAATCATCAACTCCGCTCTTTCCTCGGTCATATCCTCCACCTCCGCTTCGGATGACCTCGTTCTCCACAAACTTCAGGAAATCGAGGGTCGTGTTCCCCCCGCCGCCCGTTCCCGTCTCTCCGATTGGCAGTACCGCGACGGAGTGCTCCTCTATCAGGACCGCATCTATGTCCCTGATGACCAGCCCCTCCGCCGCTCCATTGTAGCCCGCTGCCACGATCACCCCTCTGCCGGGCACCCCAGCTTCCTCAAAACCCGCCAGCTCGTCGCTGCCAACTTTTGGTGGCCGGGCCTCGCTACCTTCATCCGCTCCTACGTCGACGGATGTGCCACTTGCCAGCGTTCAAAGGCTAACACCCATCCGTCCTCTCCCCCCCTTTCCCCGATTCCCTCCTCCTGCTCCCGCCCTTTCCAGCAGATCTCCTGCGATCTCATCACCGACCTCCCACTCTCCAGGGGGTTCGATAGTCTTTTGGTCGTGGTGGACCACAGCCTTACTAAGGGGGTAATCCTTTGCCCCACGAAGAAAACCGTCACCACCGAAGGAATCGCTTACCTTTTCTTTCACAAAGTCTATAAACGCTTTGGCCTCTACGATAAAGTCATTTCAGACCGAGGCCCTCAATTCACCTTCTCCTTTGCCAAAGAACTTGGACACCTCCTCAACTACGACCTTTCCCTCTCCACCGCATACCACCCCCAAACTGACGGGGAAACCGAACGAGTCAACCAGGAGATCGAAATGTATCTTCGCATCTATTGCGGAAATCTCCCCTCCTCCTGGTCTGATCATATCTCCCATGCGGAATTCACTCATAATCACTGCCCTCATTCCGTCACCGGCAAGTCCCCATTCCTTCTCATGATGGGATATGAACCCCGCACCCTTCCTTCGGTGATCGCCGAAACCAAAATCCCTGCCGTCGAAGATCGCCTCAAAAACTTGATCGCCCTAAGAGACGAAGCCCTCGCCGCTCACGAACTCATATGGCAAACTATGGCCGCCAGATCACGATCCCCCTTCAAACCCTTTGCCAAGGGAGACAGAGTATGGCTGGAGGCCCGAAACTTGAAGAGATCCATCCCAGATCCGAAATTCGCCGCAAAACAGGAAGGACCTTTTACCATCACGGACGTATTATCCCCCGTCACCTATCGCCTCCGACTCCCACGAACGTGGAAAATCCACAACACGTTCCATGCTTCTCTCTTATCACCCTATCGCGAAAACCCCGTACACGGCCCGAACTTCCCTACACCGCCCCCGGATCTTGTTGAAGGACAAAAAGAATATGAAATTGAAACAATCCTACAGCATCACGGGATGCCGTCATCTCGTCAGTACCTAATCCGATGGAAAGGGTACTCCGCCGAAGAAGACTCTTGGGAACCTGAGCGGAACTTGAAACATTCGTCGGAGATACTCGACGATTATAAAAGACGACACCCCACAGCCTTCTCTCTTTCACCCATACACCCACCACGCCGCAAATTAATCCGCTCCACCTCCTCCTAATGGCTATTGAATTCTCCACCATCGATGCCCCCGCCGCAACCCCTGCCACCAACCCGAACACCATCCGTCTTCCCACTGCCGACCCCGAGAGGGTCTCTCCTACTCTCCCCGCCGCCCCACAACCTGTCAACTTCGCCACTCTTATTGGTGGTGTTCCCACCTCCCATGTCTCCCCCGTCTCTGGATGGATCCAGACCTCTCCATCGTTTACCCCTCCGCCCCATCGGGAACCTTCTCCCGGACCCCCCTCATTCTTAGGCATTCACCGCCCTGCCCTAGTTAGAGCACCTAGCTCCGACTCTCTCGAAGTCCACTCAGGATGGGACACCCAAGTTCCCCTCGACGTCTCCGGACATCGACACACCAACCATCTCCGAGAAGAACGGTTTACCGATGAGGAATACGTTCTTTTTCACATGTTCTTATCTGACGATCGCCTTCATGTACCCATTAGTGTTTATGCAGCAGAAGGTTCTCCGCTTTATACTTGGTTCGATACGGCAATGCAGTTAAATCGCATCGCCTCCTTCATCTCCGGGTCTGGACCTGTATTCCCCCACACCACTCTTGGCAGGACCATGATGGATTACATCTACCATGCGCGCCACTCTCTCTACTCTCACGGGTTTCAATCCGGGTACGATACCTTCCTCCTTGATGTAGACAACCATTTTCGAGACCTAGCCACCGCTGGTCGAGGACTTGGCGACGTCGTACTCAGGGATGGTTCACCCATCCATAGACAAACCCTCAACGACTGGTGGACAGGTCGTAACGGTAGAGATTGCATCTATATTGGGCATCCCCGTTTCAATCAGCGTTGCTTCTCCTGCAGCTGCCTTGGCCACACCCAATTATCTTGCCAGCAGTACGTTTGCCGTGGTTGTAACCACCGCGCACCAGGACATTCCTTCGCACGATGCCCAGGCCCCTCCCATTCTCTGGCCTCTCGTATCTCCTCCGCCACCGTCTCCACCCCACGCGCCTCCCCTTCCTCTCGTCCTCGCCGACCTCAAGCCGCGTTCCGGAATGGACAAATTGTCCAACGAACCAGCAACTCCCGTCGCTCATCACGACAATCCTCCTCCTCATCGCAACAATCCTATCATCTCCCCCCATCCTCCCCTCCCGCAGACTTCTCTGTGGAGGACCAAGACGAGTTAGACGACGTCGGGTATGCCAATGTCACAGGTTCCCCCGGACCCGCCTTTTGGGAATTGTAAGAAGTCCTCGCCATAGCTTCGGAGTTACTAAGGGGGTAATGTTACGATTCGCTGCAGGGTCCACTCTTTTTCTCTACTTAGCATTACGAACTGACATTTGTTTCATTTCTCACGCTTACTCCATCATCTTCTACGTCATTCTACGACATTCCATATATCTCGTAAGCGTGCTTATCCCTCATCGCGCAGGTACTCGTTCGTCTTCTGATCTTCTCACGCCGTATGTGCCGGCCCTTATGTCTCTTCCACACGCGTGGTTTTGCTATTGGCTTCTGCTCTTCTCACGCCGTTTCCCATGCCGGCCCTTAACCATGTGACGCGTTACCGTCACACCTTTTCCTTCACTATATAAACCCTTCAACAGGGCACTTCACCTCTTTTCCTTAACCTAGTTCTACCTATGGCTATCGCCTAGTTAGCACTAGCAATCTACCTTGTGTCTTCATTCTACACCTGAGTGAACGCTTCACACTTCAAACGCCTTTCTCGCGTCTCCGTGTGTCCACCTCGAACCCTTGACCCTATCGCCAGTGTGGCATAGGTTACCCCGACTACTTCACACAATGCTAAGTAGACACAGATCGACAACCCCACGGTCGACCCCCTCCTACGGATATTCTCAACCGTAGTACAGAAACCCTTCGCCCCCTCGTCCCTAGGCATTCGTAGGTCTACGCGCGACCTTACCCAAGGCCACGCGTAACATTCGTCCTGCGAGTGAATCGTAACAAACAGGGTCCCTCGTCTCTTCTCCTTAGCTTAGTTCTACCTACAATTTACTGCCTAGATAGCACAAGCAATCCATTGCATTTACTCCTCGCGTCTTCGCTCTACCATTAAGTGAGCGCTTCACACTACGGCTCGCCCGCCTTCATGTGTCTCAACCTCGAACCTTTGACCCACTAGTCAAGCTAGACAGCGGTATACTCCTTTGACCCATCAACACCCTTGACGGTACCTACGACCCAGCATCCCCACGGCTGGCCCTATGTCGTCGTCGACATGAACGACTGAACCCTCGACCCTACTAGGTAATAAGTAGGTCTATGCACGACCACACCCACGGCCATGCATAACAAAAGAACTAAGCTGCCTCCTCGTTCGGGTACTATCACGTACGCTGCCCATCATAGCTTCCCACTGAAACACTCGAACCACCGATCCGCATTGGAACCCTTGAGAACCTCCGCGTACTTCACACTCTGATTCCTCTGACACCCCTGACGATCCCAACCAAGCATATTGGGATGAAGACCCTGACGATGTTGCGTCTACAAATCTTTGCAGGCAACCACTTAAAAGCTAGGCGTCGAGAGGAGCATTTCTAAGATGTTACTTGTAGGAGAGGAACAAGAGAACTAGACTGGAGACTGAGCTCCGTCCAGTCTCGTTTTATATACTATTCTACGTGTAGATACATGTTGTGTACCGATCTAGATACGTATCTACATATGTCCATCCCCTAGACCCAACATGATCGACATGAGGAGTCGGCCTGTATCAGAGATTAATATATACATGAGGTATCCAGCCATTGATCTGCTGCGGGTGGGTGGATTGGAAGATGTCAACGGTAATTAAAGATAAGGGATCACATCACAGTGATGGGGTGACTGATGTGAGGTCTGTGATGATCACGATGTATTAAATACGTATGTGTGATCAGTGGGGCAAAAGTGAAGGGTTAAAGATGAAGCCCACTGATCTAGAAGGGCCCGTAGATCCCCTGTGACTAGTACAGTGTCTAGGTCGGGTTTTCCCTTGATAAGATAAAGAAGCGTCCGTTATGCTCTAAGTAAAGGTGAAAAATATATAGCTGTAACAGACGAGCCTTTATTAGACTCAGACGAAGAACTCGCTACTCAAGACCTTGCCCATACCTTTTCTGCTTCTGTGCAGATACCTTGCCCTCAGATGCCCCCATCTCCGACCCCCAGACATCAAACCGGCCACATCTTTCCCCCGATCCCTCGTCCCCCGTTATCCGCCATGACTACCAAACCCCTCAAACTTCGCATCGGCACCCCAGACAAATACAATGGTGACTACAGAACAGCCAAACAATGGTTTGACTCCGTCGCCTTCTACCTCAATGTCAATGCTGAGGTATATACTACTGACCCGAAGCATATTGCCTTTGCACTTTCATATATGACGTGCGGCCCCACACTCACGTGGGCAAACACGTTTCGCTCCTCAAAAATTGCAGCCGATGGTTCAATTTTGATGGGTTCTTGGTCCAATTTCCGCGACGCCTTTATCTTGGCGTTCAAACACTACGATACCACCGGCAATGCGATTGCCTGGCTCACCACCACTCGCATGACCACCACTAAGAACGGCGGATACTCTCCCTCGCTCACTGAGTATAACACTCAGTTTCAGAACCACTGTGCCATCGCTGGCATCACTGACGACAACGTTCTCATCGGCTACTACTCAGCTGCTATCCCTGATGCCCTCATGCACCATATCCTCACTATGGAAATGGTCCCCACTACTGTTGATACCTGGTTGAAGAAGGCCGTCACCTTCTAAATCCACATGGAGCGTGCTCAAGAAATCGCTGCTCGCCACAAGACCCCCACTCGCCACACCTACCATCAGTACACCGCCCCCACCCCCACCAAAGACCCCAATGCTATGGACGTCAACACCGTCCGTATCCAACGACTCACACCCGCCGAACATGAACAATGTTGCAAAGAAGGAAGATGCTTCCGCTGTCGTCAGAAAGGACATTGGGCAACAAACTGCCCCACCTTTACCTCGAACACTCCAAGGCCGAAGAAAGTCGTCAGGAAGGTTATAGAAGTAGAAGTCGAGGACGAAGAAGAAGTCCCTCGACTACAAGAGATTGACGAGGAAGACAACGATGAAGAACCAAAAGTATCTCGTGTCACCTTTACCTCCCTGGATTTTTGAAGTGGAACACTGCCTTGACGTTAGTAGTTCCTCCTATTACGTGTGCACCTGTACTTGTATCCACATCCAAGAAATCAATGAGAATTCCTCTGCAACTCGTTGATCCCTCACACACCATGAAAACCATCGACACTCACGCCCTCATCGACAGCAGCGCAGACATCAATTGCCTTGACTGGGACTTCGCCAAAAAGCACCGACTTCCCCTTGGCAAACTCCCAACACCTATTCCTGTCAACAATGTCGATCAAACTCCCAATGCCAAGGGAGCCATTCGCTACACTACCTCTCTTTTTATCATTATTGATGGCGTCGCTCAACATATACGCTTCCATGTCATGCACTGCGGATCTGAAAACGTGATTCTTGGAACACCTTGGTTACGACTCACGAACCCTTCTATTGACTGGTTGTCACAAACGATCAACATCCCTGAAACGGTAGACGAATCCGCCTCCCTCTACCACATCCATGTCGCTAACCTTAAGCGACACGACAATGCTCAACCCCAAGCACCCCCTTCAAAACCACCCCGTCATGTTATGGTTGAAACTACTCCCAACCACACCCTCTCTACATTCCTCGATATACCTGATGGGAACCTCTATGTTCGCCGTGCCCTTTACGCCAACTCCTGCCAACAAGTCCTCAATACAGGATCCTGATATTATCAGACGCACCTGAAGCTTGTTGCTAAGCTTACTACCGCCACTGAACTCGCAGCAGCCGCCGAGAAGGCCAAGCCAAAGGTTACTCTACCTGACGCATACAAAGACTTTGCCCCTGTCTTCGCCAAAGAAACCGCCGACTCCCTTCCTCCCTCTAGACCTTATGACCACGAAATCAATGTCAAAGACTCGTTTGCCCCTAAGATCGGCAAACTCTACCTGCTCACCCCTGACGAAAAGAAGGCCACTGAAGACTTCCTTGACGAAAATCTCGCCGCTGGCAAAATCCGCCCCTTGAATTCCCCTCAAGCATCGCCATTCTTCTTTGTCAAAAAGAAAGACGGCAAACTCCGCCCTTGTCAAGACTATCACTATCTCAACAAACACACCATTCACGACGCATACCCACTCCCACTCATCTCTGACCTCCTCAACAAACTCAAAGGCACCCGCGTTTTCACCAAGTTTGACGTATGTTGGGGATATAACAATGTACGTATTAAAGATGGGCACCAATGGAAAGGTGCCTTCCTCACTCATAAAGAGCTCTTCGAACCCATGGTTATGTTCTTCGGCATGACTAACTCCCCAGCAACATTCCAACGTTTCATGAATGATTCCTTCCGCGACATGATTGCCAAAGGATGGTTAGTCATTTATATGGACAACCTCCTCATCTTCTCCCCAGACGATGCAACCCACACAGAACGCACTCACCGTGTCCTTCAATGGATGACGGAACTTGATCTCCACCTCAAACTGGAAAAATGCCAATTTGCCGTCCCCGAAGTCGAATACCTTGGGATGATCGTCAAAGAAGGGCAACTCGCTATGGATCCCATCAAACTCAACGGAATCGCTAAGTGGCCTATGCCACAAAAAGTCAAAGATGTCCGTTCCTTCCTTGGCTTCGCTAATTTCTACAGACGGTTCATCCCTGGATATTCCAATATCGCACAACCCCTGATTGATCTCACCAAGAAGACCATGCCCTGGTTGTGGAATGACACCCAGCAACATGCGTTCGAACAACTCAAGAAGTTGTTCCTCAGTAAGCCCGTCCTCTTCATGCCCAATCTTTCTCACCCCTTTGCCATGGCCACCGATGCATCCAAATATGCGTCAGGGGGAATTTTGCTACAAACCGACGCGAATGGGGATTGGCACCCCTGTTCTTACTTATCGCAATCCTTTTCTTCTTCAGAACGCAATTACGACATCCATGACCGGGAGCTTTTGGCCATTATATGCGGTTTCAAAGCCTGGAGGCAATACCTCCACAGCTCTCCCTTCCCCATCAAGGTTTTCTCTAATCACAAGAACCTCACGTACTTCCGCCAACCCCAAGACCTCAATCGACGACAGGCCTGTTGGCTCCTTGATCTAGCCGACTATGACTACTCCATTACCCATGTCCCCGGCACCCAACTCGCTGGTCCTGATGCCTTGTCCAGACGACCGGACCTCCTCCCTCGTGCTGACTCCGACAATGTCAGCGTCACTCTCCTCCCCGACGCTCTCTTCGTCCGTCTCATTGACTCCACCCTCTCCAACCACATCGCTTCGGCCTCAGCCTCCGACAACCTTGTCCTCCATAAACTCCAGGAAATTGATGGCTCTCTTCCCCCTGCCTTTCGCTCTCGCCTCAACGATTGGCAATACTCTGATGGCATCCTCCAATATCAAGGACACGTCTATGTCCCTCCCAACCGTGACCTTCGCTGCGCTGTTGTCCAATGCTCCCATGATCATGACTCCGCCGGTCACCCCGGTTACCTCAAAACCCGTCAGCTCGTCACCTCCAAATTTTGATGGCCTGGTCTCGCCACTTTTGTCTGCTCCTACATCGATGGCTGTGCCGTCTGCCAATGCAACAAGGCGAATACTCACCCTACGTCCCCTCCCCTGACTCTTATCCCTTCCTTGTGCTCTCGCCCCTTCCAGCAGATCTCCTACAATCTGATCACCGATCTCCTGCTATCCGGGGGATTTGACTTGTTATTGATTGTGGTGGACCACGGCCTTACTAAGGGGGTAATTCTTTGCCCCACGAAGAAGACAATCACCACCGAAGGCATAGCAGCACTCTTTTTCCACAAAGTCTATCTCCGCTTTGGCCTCTATGAGAAAGTCATCTCAGATCGTGGTCTGCAATTCGCTTCCACCTTTGCCAAAGAACTCAGCCGACTTCTCAACTATGATCTTTCCCTTTCCACTGCGAATCACCCCCAGACTGACGGTGAAACGGAACACGTAAACCAAGAAGTCGAGACTTATCTTTGCATCTACTGCGGAGACCATTCCTCCACATGGTCCGACCACATCTCCTACGCAGAATTCACCCACAATCACCACCCCCATTCAGTTACTGGCAAATCCCCTTTTTATCTCATGATGGGATGTGAACCCCGCGCCCTTCCTTCGGTAATTGCTGAAACCAACATCCCCGCTGTTGAAACCCGCCTCAAGAAACTAACCACCCTTCGAGACAAAGCTCTCACATCATATATGCATTCCTTTAATCACTGTCTTTCCCATGATAATGTCTGTGTGCTCCTTCCTTTTACACATGTGTATGCCTCACTCTTTTAATTACTGTGTGTTCTGGACTCTTATCTGTTATCACTGATGTCATGCCCTATATCCTGATGCTTCCTATTCCCATGATGTTATCGCCGAGTATAGTAGTCATAGCCACAGCTGTAGAGTATATAAGAGTTGACCTCTATACCATGGCTCTCCAGTTTAATTCACTTTGTTCCCCTCACCCAAGTACCAGCTTGAGTAACCAACTCTGGTGAATCCCACATCCATCCTAGTGTAACCACTAGCATCTCTCCCCTCTCTCCGTGAGTCCCTTGTTTGTTGTTGTTGTTCTCCTTTCCTGCTCAACACCCCCACTACTGTTTTATGATGTACTTGGGTTGTTTCACATACCATCTTTGTATAAAATTTTTATGAGTATATATAAATGGTGATGGCTTAGAATATCCATTGGGTAATATATGAGATAGCTTTGAACAGTTCTGGTAACCATATAATTTATCTATAAAACTCAAAGAAAACAGATAATGTTACGTGTGGCCTTGGGTAAGGTCATGTTATGATTCGCTCGCAGGATGAACACTTTTTCTCTTCTAACAATATTGAACTAATACGTTTCATTTCTCATGCTTTACCTAATTCCTTCTGCATCGTTCCACGACATTCTATACATCTCGTAAGCGTGCTCATCCCTCACTGTGCAGGCACTTCTTCTCTTCTGATCTTCTCACACTGCATGCACTGGCCCTTAACGTCTCTTTCTCATGTTTGGTTTGCCATTGGCTTCTCCATTTATAATGCCGCTTCCCACGCTGGCCCTTAACCACCGTGACACATAACTGTTACGCTTTTCCTTCACTATATAAACCCTTCAACAGGGCCTATCATTTCTCTTCCCTAGCTTAGTTCTACCTATGGCTTGTTGCCTAGTTAGTGCTAGCAATCTATAAGCCTTTACTCCTTGTGTCTTCACTCTACCATTAAGTGAGTGCTTCACACTATGACCCAACCGCTTTCGTGTGTTATTACCCTTGAACCCTTGACCCGCTTGTCAAGCTAGACAGTGGTAACCCTAGATCCATCAACACCCTTGACGGCACCCTCAACCCAGCACCCATATGGCTGGTCCTACGTCGTCGTCGACACGAACGACAGAACCCTCAACCCTACTGTTATGATTCGCTCGCAGAACAAACACTTTTTCTCTTTTATCGATATCGGACTAATACTTTCCATTTCTCACGCTTAACCAAATGTAAGCATGCTTATTCCTTCACTGCGCAGGTACTCCCTATCTTCTGATCTTCTCATGCCGTATGCGCCGGCCCTTAACGTTTCTCTCTCATGCGTGATTTTGCTATTGGTCTTCTATTTCTAATGCCGCTTTCCACACCGGCCCTTAACTACTGTGACACGTAACTGTCACATCTTCACTTCACTATATAAACCCTTCAACTGGGTCGTCTCCTTTTCTCTTTAGCTTAGTTCTACCTACGGTATCCGCCTAGATAGACCAAGCAATCCATTGACTTTACTCTTGTGTCTTTGCTCTACCATTAAGTGAGCGCTTCGCACTACGGCTCGCCCACCTTCGTGCGTCTCTACCTCGAATCTTTGACCTGCTAGTCAAGCTAGGCAGCGGTATACTCTCCGACCCGTCAAACATCCTTGACGGTACCCTCGACCCAGTATCCCCACGGCTGGCTTTACGTCGTTGTCGACACGAACGACCGCACCCTTGACCCTGCTAGGCAATAGTAGGTCTACGCGCGACCATACCCACGGCCACGCGTAACACCTACTAGGCGTTAGTAGGTCTACATGCAACCTTACCCAAGGCCACGTGTAACAAAAGAACTAAGCTCCCTCCTCGTTTGGGTACTATCACGTACACCGCCCACCATAGCTTCCCACCGAAACACTCAAACCACAGACCTGCGCTGGAACCCTTGAGAACCTCCACGTACTTCACACTCTGACTCCTCTGACACCCCCAACGATCCCAACCAAGCATATTGGGATGAAGACCCCGACGAGCCTTTATTAGACTCTGACAAAGAACTCGCCACTCGCGACCTTGCCCATAGTTTTTCTGCTACTGTGCAGATACCTCATCCTCAGACCCCTCCATCTTCAACACCCAGATGCCAGACTGGCCACATCTTTCCCCCGATCCCTTGTTCTCCATTGCCCACTATAACTACCAAACCCCTTGAACTTCACATCGGTACCCCAGAAAAGTATGATGGCGATTACAAGACAGCCAAGCAATGGCTCAATTCTGTTGCCTTTTACCTCAATGTCAATACCGAGGTTTACACCACTAAACCTAAGCGCATTGCCTTCGCACTCTCATATATGGCCAAGGGTCCTGCACTCACGTGGGCAAACACCTTCCGAGCCTCGAAGATCACAGCTGATGGCTCGATTTTAATGGGCTTGTGGTCCGACTTCCGGGACACCTTCATCTTGGCGTTCAAACACTATGACACCACTGGCAACACAATTGCCTGGCTCACCACCACCAGAATGATTGCCACCAAGAATGGTGGATACTCCCCCTCGCTAACTGAGTACAACGCTCAGTTCCAGAACCATTGTGCCATCGCAGGCATAACTGACGACAATGTCCTTATCAGATATTACTCCACCACCATCCCTGATGCCCTCATGCGTCATATCCTCGCTATGGAGAAAGTCCCTACCACCGTAGACATGTGGTTGAAGAAGGCTGTTACCTTCCAAACCCACATGGAGCATGCTCGAGAGATCGCTGCCCGTCACAAGACCCCCTCACGACACACATACCATCAGTACACCACCCCCACACCCGCTAAAGACCCCAATGCCATGGGTGTAGACGCCATCCGCCTCCAACGACTCACCTCCGCTGAACGAGACCAATGTCGCAAAGAAGGTAGATGCTTCCGCTGTCGCAAGAAGGGACACCAGGCTACCGCCTGCCCACATTCACTTCAAACACCCTGAGGCTGAAGAAGATCGTTCGGAAGGTCATAGAAGTGGAAGTTGAGGATGAAGAAGAAGTCCCTTGACTACAAGAGATAGATGATGAAGACGACGATGAAGAACCAAAGGTCTCTCATGTCGGCCTTGCCTCCCAGGATTTTTGAAACGGAATGCTGCCTCGACATCAGTAGTTCCCCCTATTACGTGTGCACCTGTACTTGTATCCACATCCAAGAAATCGATGCGTATTCCTCTACAACTCATCAACCCTTCACACACCATGAAAACCGTCGACACTTGCGCCCTTATCGACAGTGGGGCAGACATCAACTGCCTTGACTGGGACTTTGCCTGAAAAAACCGACTCCCCCTTGACAAACTCCCGGCACCCATCCCCGTCAACAACATAGATCAAACCCCGAATGCAAAGGGAGCCATCCGTTATACTGCCTTCTTATTCACAAACATTGAAGGAGTTGCTCAACATATACAATTCCACGTCATGCACTGCGGGTCTGAGAACATGATTCTCAGAACGCCTTGGTTACGACTTACGAACCCCTCCATCGACTGGTCATTGCAGACAATCAACATTCCTGAGGCAGTAGACGAATCTGCCTCCCTCTATCATATCTACGTCGCCGACCTCAAGTGACACGATGATGCCCAACCTCGAGCACCTCTTTCAAAACCACCCCATCACATGATGGTTGAAACCGTCCCTGACCACACCCTTTCCATGTTCCTTGATATGCCAGACGGGAACCTCTACGTTCGCTGCACGCTCTACACTAACTGTTACACGTGGCCGTGGGTGTGGTCGCGCGTAGACCTACTAATGCCTAGTAGGGTCAAGGGTTCTGTTGTTCATGTCGATGATGACATAAGGCCGGCCGTAGGGATGCCGGGTCGTAGGTACCGTCAAGAGTGTTTGACGGGTCAAAGGAGTATACCGCTGCCTAGCTTGACTAGCGGGTCAAAGGTTCTAGGTAGAGACACACGAAGGCTGGTGAGCCACAGTGTGGAGCGCTCACTTAATGGTAGAGCAAAGACACAAGGAATAGAATCAATAGATTGCTAGCACTAACTAGGCGACAAGCCGTAGGTAGAACTAAGCTAGGGAGAAGCTTGGATAACCCTGTTGAAGGGTTTATATAGTGAAGTAAAGGTGTGACAGTTACGTGTCATGGTAGTTAAGGGCTGGCATGGGAAGCGGCATTAGAAATAGAAGACCAATGGCAAAACCACGCATGAGAAAGAAATGTTAAGGGCCGGCGCATACGGCGTGTGAAGATCAGAAGGTAAAGAGTACCTGTGTGGTGGAGGAATAAACACGCTTACGAGATATATGGAATGTCGTAGAACGACATGGAAGGAATAAGGTTAAGCATGAGAAGTGGAAAGTATTAGTCCGACAGAGAGTGTAAAGAAAAAGCGTTCATCCTGCGAGCGAATCGTAACACTAACTCCTGTCAATGGGTCCTCAAGACGGGATCCAGATACCATCAAATGCACCCAAAGCTTATCGCCAAGCTTACCACTGCTACGAAGGCGAAGCCAAAAGTCACCCTACCAGACGCATACAACGACTTCGCCCCCATCTTTGCCAAAGAATCTGCCGACTCCCTTCCTCTGTCCTGACCCTATGACCATGAAATCAACGTCAAAGACTCGTTTACCCCAAAGATTGGCAAACTCTACCTGCTCACCCCTGATAAAAAGAAGGCCACAGAAGACTTTCTCAATGAGAATCTTGCCACCAGCAAAATCCGCCCTTCGAATTCCCCCCAAGCATCACCATTCTTCTTTGTCAAAAAGAAAGATGGGAAACTCCGTCCTTGCCAAGACTACCGATATCTCAACGAACACACGATTTGTGACACCTACCTGCTACCTCTAATCTCTGACCTCCTCGATAAACTGAAGGGAGCCTGTGTCTTTACCAAGTTCGACGTACGCTGGGGGTATAACAACATACGTATAAAGGATGGGCATCAATGGAAAGGTGCCTTCCTCACTCACAAAGGCCTCTTCGAACCCATGGTAATGTTCTTTGGGATGACCAACTCCCCAGCAACATTTCAATGGTTCATGAATGACTCCTTCCATGATATGATTGCCAAAGGGTGGTTAGTTATTTACATGGACGATCTCCTTATCTTCTCCCCAGACAACACCACCCACATCGAATGCACCCGCCATGTCCTTCAACGGATGACAGAGCTAGACCTCCATCTCAAACTGGAGAAATGCCAATTCACCGTCCCCAAAGTCGAATACCTTGGAATGATCATCAAAGAGGGACAACTTGCTATGGACCCTGTCAAGCTAGATGGGATTGCCAAGTGGCCTATGCCACAAAAAGTCGAAGACATCCATTCCTTCTTAGGTTTCGCTAACTTCTACAGTCGTTTCATCCCCAGCTATTCCAACATCGCCTGCCCACTCATTGACCTCACCAAGAAGACCATGCCTTGGGCTTGGAATCCCCCACAACAAACCACTTTCAAACAACTCAAGGAGTTGTTCCTCCGTAAGCCCATCCTTTTTATGCCTGATCTCTCTCAACCTTTTGCCATGGCCACCAACGCCTCTAAATACATGTTGGGAGGTATTGAAACAACCAAAAGACAACTTCAAATAAAGCTCAAGTCAAACAGACTCGAACTCAGTGGTTGTAAGAGTGAGAGGAGAAGGGGACTTCAGTCTGATGGCGAGAAAACCAAGAGAACTTGACTGGGGATGCCAGCCAAGGTCCTTGAGGTTTATATACTATTCTACTGTATGTACATGTTGTGGTCATATCTAACGATCCATATCTAAATGGAGCATAGGGTCAAGGGTTTGACCATGAGGCAGGCATGAGTCATAGGGAGCATAGCGGAGATTAAAGGCGTGAGAGAACATATGTTTCTGAAATGCTTCCTGAGCGGAAATGAAAGATAAGAAGGAAGCATGTGTGAGAGTGAAATGGAAGTTTCATAAGATGGAGATTAACGTGGAAAGGGAAGTGTGATGTGAACATGACAAGAGTCAGCACTTATGACACAGTCTGGCTGTACCCTCTTGATCGTGTGAGAATGTCCTTCCGTTCCCGTCTTCTGACTTCGCGTTTGAAGTCTAAGGGAAAAAAGGTAGGGTTGTAATAGGTATCCTACTACAAACTGATGTGAACGGGGATTGGCATCCCTGTTCTTACTTATCACAATCCTTTTCCTCCTCAGAACGCAACTATGACATCCATGACCGGGAGCTCTTGGCCATTATCCGCGGTTTCAAAGCCTGGAGGCAATACCTCCATGGCTCTCCCTTTCCTGTCAAGGTCTTCTCCGATCACAAGAATCTGACGTACTTTCACCATCCTCAAGACCTCAACCATCATCAAGCCCGCTGGCTCCTTGACCTCGCTGATTACGATTATTCTATCACCCATGTTCCTGGCGCCCAGCTCGCTGGCCCCAATGCCCTTTCACGACAACCGGACCTCCTCCCTCGCACTGATTCTGATAATACTGGGGTTACTCTCCTCCCCGATGCTCTCTTTGTCCACCTCATTGACTCCACCCTCTCGAACCACATCACTTCCACCTCCACCTCCGATGACCTCATCCTCCATAAACTACAGGAGATTGATGGTTCTCTTCCTCCTGCCTTCTGCTCTCGCCTCACTGATTGGCAATACTTCAACGGAGTCCTCCAGTATCAGAAACATGTCTACATCCCTCCCGACCACGACCTTCGCCACACTGTGGTCCAGTGTTCCCACGACCACGACTCCACCGGTCATCCCAGCTATTTGAAAACCCACCAGCTTGTCGCTAATGAGTTCTGGTGGCCCGGCCTCGCCTCCTTCGTCCGCTCCTACATTGACGGTTGTGCTGTTTGCCAGCACAACAAGGTTAACACTCATCCTACATCCCCTCTGCTTGTCCCTATCCTCTCCTCCTGCTCTCATCTATTCCAACAGATCTCTTGTGATCTCATCACTAACCTCCCGCTCTTTGGGGGGTTTGATTCCTTATTGGTCATGGTGGACCATGGCCTTACTAAGGGGGTAATTCTTTGCCCAACTAAGAAAACCATCACCACCAAAGGTATCACCGCACTCTTTTTCCACAAAGTCTATCTCCATTTTGGTCTCTATGACAAGATTATCTCTGATCGAGGCCCACAGTTCACTTCCACCTTTGTCAAAGAACTTGGTCACCTCCTGAACTACAACCTCTCCCTCTCTACAGTGTACCACCCACAGACGGATGGTGAAACTGAACGCATCAATCAAGAAGTCGAAACTTACCTCTGCATCTACTGCAGGGATCACCCTTCTACCTGGTCTGAACATGTCTCCCATGCCAAATTCATGCATAACCACCACCCTCATTCTGTCACTGGCAAATCCCTGTTTTATCTTATGATGGGATATGAACCCCATGCTCTTTCTTTGGTGATTGCCGATATCAACATTCCTGCAGTGGAATCTGTTATGACTAGCCTTGGGTAAGGTCGGCCATAGCCCTTATGAGGTATCCTGTTGATGGACGGATCGAGGGGTTGATTGTCGAAGGCTTCCGACAACGGAGATGCAGCCTTGAGCCACGAGGTCGAACGACGTATGTGAAGACGAGTGGTCTTGTGTCGAAGGTTCACTCAAGAGTGGAACGGGACTCTTTGAGGTGTGGGGGGAGAGCGCAAGTCTTATTGGAGTACTAGTGACAAGATACCCTAAGGGAAGACAAGCGTAGGGAACTACATAGGCCAGGTCGACTGGTATATATAGTGAAGAGTGACATGTGACAGTAACGTCACAGGGTCAAGGGTATAGGTTAAGGGCCGGCGTGGGAAGCGGCAATAGAATGTGAAAGAAGGAGGGAGAATGTGATAGAACCACGCATGAGAGTGAAACACAAACATGCTGGTGCATGCAGCGGAAGAAGGGTGAACACATGTGCGATAAGGCAACATGAGGGAGATAAGTGCACAAGAACATGTAAGTATGATGACGTACATGAACGGAGACCTCGGAGAGCCAAGGGACAAGGGTAAAGGGTTGGCGCGGGCAACCAGAGAAGAGTGGAAGTGTGAGCGTACGCGCAAGGGGAAAGAGAAAGAGAAAGGGGAAGACATGCCCGGCACGATGAATCGTAACAGAATCCTGCCTCAAGGAGCTGACTGCTCTGTGAGACGAAGCTCTAGCATCCCATGAACTTGCATGTCAAGTCATGGTGTCCAGGTCTAAGTTGAAATTCGTGCCTTTCGAGAAAGGGCAGCGAGTTTGGCTGGAGGCCAGGAATCTTAAAAGGTCCGTCCAAGATCCGAAATTTGCCACAAAATGTGAAGGCCCCTTCGTTATCTCTGACATCGTCTCCCCTGTTTCCTATTGCCTCCGACTCCCATGAACGTGGAAAATTCACAACACATTCCACGCTTCTCTGTTATTGCCCTATCACAAAAATGACGTACACGGCCTGAACTTCCCCACACCACCTCCAGATCTTGTTGAAGGACAAGAGGAATATGAAATTGAATGCATCATACGGCATCGAGGAATGCCGTCAGCCCGTCAATATCTGATTCGATGGAAAGGGTACTCCACTAAAGAAGAATCATGGGAACCCAAGCAGAACTTGAAACATTCGTCGGAGTTACTCAATGACTATAAAAGACATCACCCCTGCGCCTTCTCCCTCTCATCCGCATGCCCACCACGCTGCAGATAAACCCACTCCATCTCCTTCTAATGGCTATCGAGTTCTCCAATGTTGACACCCCTGCCGTTGCACCCTCTACCAACCCCAACACCATCCATCTTCCCACTACTGACCCTGCAAGGGTCTCTCCTACTCGCCTTGCCGCCCCTCAGCCTGTCAACTTTGCCACTCTTATTGGTGATGTTCCCCAATCCCACATCTCCCCCGTCTCGGGCAGGATCCAGTCCTCGCCATCGTTTACACCTCCACCCGATTGAGAACCTTCTCCTGGACCCCCGTCGTTCTTAGGCGTCCATCGCCCACAGCTCATCCGTGCACCCAGTTCCAACTCCCTTGTTGTCCATTCCAGATGGGATTCCCAAGTACCCCTAGACATCTCTGCTCATCGCCACACCAACCAGCTCTGGGAAGAGCGGTTCACCAATGAGAATTATGTTCGCTTCCATTCACTTATGTCTGATGATCGTCTTCGTGTTCCAATTAGTGTTTATTCTTCTGATGGCTTGCCCATCTTTACTTGGTTCGAAACCGCGATGCAATTGAATCACATCACTGCCTTCATCACCGGCTCTGGCCCGGTCTTTCCTCACACTATGCTGGCAGGACCATGCAGGACTTTATCTATCATGTGCGCTACCAGTTATACTCCCATGCCTTCCAAATGGGCTACGACACCTTCCTCCTTGATGATGATAACCACTTCCGAGATCTAGCCACCACTGGTCGAGGACTTGCAAACGAAGTCTTGAGGAATGGGTCACCTATTCACAGGCAAACACTCAATGACTGGTGGACTGGCTGTAACAGCAGAGATCACATCTACCATGGACACCCTCGTTTCAACCAACGGTGTTTCCAATGCCACTGCCTCAGACATATCCAACTATCCTGTCAACAACATATCTGTACAGGATGCTGTTACAGCTATATATTTTTCTATATATTTTTCATCGTTTAATTGTTTAACTTACGCATAAAGACGCTTCCTTTATCTTATCAAGGGAAAACCCGACTTAGACACTGTGCAAGACACAGGGGATCTACGGGCCCTTCCAGATCAATGGGCTTCACCTTCACTCCTTCACATTCGCCCCATTGATCACAGCACGTATTTAATCACCGTGATCATCACAGACCTCAC
>JBBPTX010000311.1:1612-34780 GCA_038094595.1 Pulveroboletus aff. annulatus
GGCCAGTTGGTAAAGAGAAAATGCTGACAGGTGTACTTCACCTTGATTGGAATCGTATATAATGGTGCAGACTTGAAGTGGTGCCTGGCCCACTTTGGTGGACCCCATCACCAGGGCCTTCTGCGTGCCCTCCAGGCAACTCAAATCCCAGCTATATGCCAGCACTGCAATCAGTTGTATTTCGAAAGCAACAGCCAGGTGAACCTACAGCTTAATCTGCTCCCAGATAGAGACCATGGTTTGGTCTCAAAAAAGTAGGGAGCATCTTTTCTCAGGGTGAAAGTTTAGTGGAACGCTTGGATTGAACCTTGTTTACCGAGCCTTGTTCTAGGTCTAGCCTTAAGCTGAGTAGCTAAACATGGTTATTAAAAACTGATTTGAGCACTACAATCCACTAAAGATGCAGGCGCCTCACATCAGATAAAAACTCTTCACAACTCCAAAGCCGCATCAGCCCAAGAACTTTTCAGTATGATTGAGCTGGTCAAGTATATCCCATATGGTGGGAGTAGATAAGCTTCTATTGTCCCTCCACGAACCCATTGACCATACATCGCCAACGTGGAGGAGTATGCAAAGCAATGAATAATGAACAACAGAATGGAACACACCAAATTTGATCAATGGGCTCAAAAACTTGTAAGAGAAGGACTGCTCATACATGCCATCTAGTATCCACTGGCCCAAGAACACTTGCTCCCCCTCCTGTGATGTGCACTCTTCCTGTTGTCATCCGGTCCCCAATTGAGTGCAAGAAGAATGAGGATACTGCCAGAGACGAACAAAAAGGTGCCAACCCTGTCAATCAAGACGAGCTTAGAGATCCATGTGTCCACAGCCGCCATCCATGCATGATTGCTTTGAAGCTTCTCATTGTCTCCAGTGTCATGCAGAGAAGATCGATTTCAGAGGAAGACAAAGCACAGGACTATGGCGATGGCGGTACATGGCAAGCTGAACATGACAAGAATCAGTATGAGAGACATCACCTTCCAGTGATACCATTGAAGTGCCTTCAGCTCTTAGCTTGTCTGCTACACCTTTCCCCTGCTTGGCAGGGTGGAATACTTGCACCTCCTACGAGACAAGACAAATGGCACACGATTCCGAGATGATGTACCAAAGATCCCAGCCTTCCTGAGACATTTGAGAAAAGGTGATCAATTCTTCGCCGGTGGAGATGGAGAAGATGCAGAGGTTTTTGTGCTGCACACCATCCTCAAGTTTGACTGTAAGTGTGACGTATGATGAACAGAGGGGCATGCTTGCTGCTGTAGAGGTAAAGCTTCGTGATCTAGAAATGGATGAGTGTCATCAAAATGCTTGACAGAGCATATATCCAACTTTGAAATTGATAGTATCTGTGAGCACCTTGGCCTCCGCCAATCGCTTGGTCCAAGTGGGTAGGATGGCGGTGGAACCAAACAAGATCAATAGGGCCACGTAAACGTCCGGTAATGCCTAGACGACATCAGGATATGGGACAAGGTGTATGGCGTGTGATGTACTCGAGTGCAACTTCGTCTTCACCCCTGAACTTAGCAAAGCATGCCATCTTGGGTTCATAATGGACTGTCCAGCCTTCGGGATGAAGTGGGCATGGAGTGGCAGTGCTGGTGGGAATGAGAGGCAGTGTATTGTGCGACAGTTTTGCTTCCAACAAACCTGCTTTGAGCGTGATGCGTAGTACTTGACTGCGGGCTCGTAGAGAGCATCTTGTAGGCTGAACGAGTGAGCCAAAGGAGCATGAACACAAGTACGGACTGACCTGTGAAGAAACTCGTCCAATTTGGATGGACTGATGGGACTGAGAACAAAGAGGGTGGTCCTAGAATCGAGACTGCTTTACCTTCATATAACGATAACTGGCCATCCAGCAAAGGGTCATCTAGCAAACATCAGACAGAGAAACAAGAGAAGGAATGGGTAGGACATACCGAGTATTACAGCTATATATTTTTCATCGTTTACATTGCGCATACAAACGCTTTCTTTATCAAGGGAAAACCCGACCTAGACACTATGCTAAGACACAGGGGATCTACGGGCCCTTCCAGATCAATGGGCTTCACTTTCACTTCTTCACATTTACCCCATTGATCACAGCACATATTTAATCACTGTGATCATCACAGACCTCACATCAGTCACCCCATCACTGTGATGTAATCCCTTATCTTTAATTACCGTTGACATCTTCCATTCCACCCACCCGCAGCAGATCAATGGCCAGTAACCTTATGTATATATTAATCTCCGTTATAGGCTGACTCCTCATGTCGATCATGTTGGGCCTAGAGGATAGACTTATGTAGATACGTATCTAGATCAGTACGCAAACATGTATCTACAAGTAGAATAGTATATAAAGCGAGACTGGATGGAGCTCAGTCTCCAGTCTAGTTCTCTTGTCCACTGCCTACAAAATAGTACTAAGATAATCCTCTTGACATCTATAAGATAGTGATTGCCTGCAAGAAATTGTAGTCGCAACACCGAGTGTGCGTCTGTGAGTCGACAAGACAACAGTGAATTTAATACCGCATTCGCAGGTGGACCTTTTCCGCTGGACAATTTCCGCGCTGAGCTCAGAGGCTCAGTTCCATTCCTCTTCAATGTGATCGCGACTGTGTTCTGGGTCAGGCGTATCGAAAGGAGATCAGGGTGTTGAACTGGGCACTTCGAACAAGTGCAAGAAGGGGATGAAAATGCTCAGAAGAAAGGTGGTATGTTTGCATATCCAAATCGGGGCGATCAGACCGTCCGGGTACATCACCAAACTGTACTAATCCTTGTGACATCTTGTGACAGTCAGAATAGTCCAGGAGCCGTTGCCATGCCTGGCCAGGCCTAACAACTCATAGTGACACTAGGTCCAGCTAAACAGTTGCCCTCACGAGATCTTGCAATGTCTTGTCACCCCCTCGTGATGCTTACCAGCTCATTCGTTCGCCATCCCCAATCCAGAACAGGCTGGGTTCACACAGGCCAATATGATTGTGGCGACCCCATAGACATATTAGATAATGTCACTTGATATTGAAACTGCCCATATGACCCATCACATAAACACAGCAGTCGAAAAAAGTCCTCTTCCTCCAATCATCACAAAATGGAATCAAAGAATAATACAGGATCGCAGGTATGATAGAACAGCATTGATATAAGCAAGCTAGCCTCGGGCCGATGCAAAGTAAAAATCTAGCTGTTGCGACTACAATCTTGCAGGGCAATCACTATCTCTAAACGTCGAGTGGAATGACTATCTTATGAGGAAGGGCTTTGTAGGCAGGGAACAAGAGAACTAGACTGGAGACTGAGCTCCGTCTGTTACGCGTGGCCTTGGGTAAGGTCGCGCGTAGACCTACGAGTGCCTAGGGACGAAGGGACGAGGGGACTTTAAACTACGGTTGAGAATATCCGTAGGAAAGGGGTCGACCGTGGGGTTGTCGATCTATGTCTACGAAGCGTAACGCTAAGTAGTCTGGGTAACCTGTGCTATACAAGCAACAGGGTCAAGGGTTCGAGGTGGTCTACGAAGCGTAATGCTAAGTAGTCTGGGTAACCTGTGCTACACAAGCAACAGGGTCAAGGGTTCGAGGTAGACACACACGGACGCGGAGAGCGTTGATGTGTGAAGCGTTCACTCAAGTGTAGAACGAAGACACGTAGAATTGCTAGAGCTAACTAGGCGATAGCCGTAGGTAGAACTAGGTTAAGGAAAAGAAGTGAAACGCCCTGTTGAAGGGTTTATATAGTGAAGAGAGAAGCGTGACGGTGACGCGTCACGTAGTTAAGGGCCGGCGTGGGAAACGGCGTGGGAAGAGCAGAAGCCAATAGCGAAACTACGCATGAGAAAGAAACATAAGGGCCGGCGCATACGGCGTGAGAAGAGCAGAAGGTAAACGAGTACCTGCGCGGTGAGGGATAAGCACGCTTACGAGATGAGTGGAATGTCGTAGAACGACATGGAAGGTAGCGGAATAAGCATGAGAAAAGAGATGAGTGTCAGTCTGTGATGTTAAGTAAAGAAAAAGAGTAGACCCTGCAGCGAATCGTAACACCGTCCAGTCTCGCTTTTATATACTATTCTACTTGTAGATACATGTTGTGTATCTATCTAGATACGTATCTACATAAGTCCATCCCCTAGGCCCAACATGATCGACATGAGGAGTCAGCCTGTAACGGAGATTAATAGGTGCATGAGGTATCCAGCCGTTGATCTGCTGCGGGTGGTAGAATGGAAGGTGTCAACAGTAATTAAAGATAAGAGATCACATCACAGTGATGGAGGTGACTGGTATAAGGTCTGTGATGATCACGAGGTATTAAATACATGCTGTGATCAGTGGGGCGAAAGTGAAGAGCTGAAGGTGAAGCCCACTGATCTAGAAGGGCCCATTAGATCCCCTGTGTCTAGCACAGTGTCTAAGGTCGGGTTTTCCCTTGATAAGATAAAGAGTGCGTCCTTATGCGCAAAGTAAAGTGTGAAAAATATATAGCTGTAACACTAGCTAGATATGGAAGTATGTACTTAGTCATAATGATACCGTCACGCTAAAAAGAAATAATGACCAAAAGCGAGCAAAGAATGAAAGACTTTGAACGACAAAAACGTATAGCTCATACGTATTGATTGATCCCCACCATGTCATACAATATCCCTTGACCCTATCCTCCCTTGCCCTTGCCCTCACTGTCCAAATGAACTCCTGCTTCTACCTCGCCCTGTCCAGTTCGCACTCAACCCACCCTGCACCAGTCCACCCTCTCCCCACATTGGCGCTGAATTGCTCCTCAAGCACATCCCCACCACCTTGTTCCCGACCATTGTCCCTGTCGTTGGTGACATCCCACCTGTTACAGCTATATATTTTTCACCCTTACTCCATGCATAAAGACGCTTCCTTTATCTTATCAAGGGAAAACCTGACTGCAGACACTGTGCCAGACACAGGGGATCTAACGGGCCCTTCTAGATCAGTGGGCTTCACCTTCAGCTCTTCACTTTCGCCCCACTGATCACAACACGTATTTAATACATCGTGATCATCACAGACCTCACATCAGTCACCCCCATCACTGTGATGTGATCCCTTATCTTTAATTACCGTTGACACCTTCCATTCTACCACCCGCAGCAGATCAACGGCTGGATATCTCATGTACTTATTAATCTCCGTTACAGGCCGACACCTCATGTCGATCATGTTGGGCCAAGGGGATGGACTTATGTAGATACGTATCTAGATCGATACACAACATGTATCTACAAGTAGAATAGTATATAAAGCGAGACTGGATGGAGCTCAGTCTCCAGTCTAGTTCTCTTGTTCTCCACCTACCAAGTAGTATCAAAAAGTCCCTCCTCTCAACGTCTATCTGATAGTGATTGCCTGCAAAAGACTTGTAGTCGCAACACTAGCCAGACTCATTCCCCTTTCTTGAAGGGCATGAATTTCGACTTGAATTTGGACACCATGACTTGTCGCGCAAGTTCATGGGATGCGAGGGCTTCATCTCATAGGGCGGTCAGCTCTTTGAGACAGGTTTCAACAGCGGGGATGTTGGTTTCAGCGATTACCGAGGGAAGGGCACAGGGTTCATATCCCATCATGAGGTAAAACAGGGACTTGCCGGTGATGAAATGAAGGCAGTGATTATGTGTGAATTCAGCGTGGGAGATGTGATCGGACCAAGTAGAGGGGTGGTCTCTGCAATAGATGCGGAGATAAGTCTCAATCTCCTGGTTGACATGTTCGGTTTCGCCATCAGTCTTGGGGTGATATGCAGTGGAGAGGGAGATGTCGTAGTTGAGAAGTCGACCAAGTTCTTTGGCAAAGGTGGAGGCGAACTGTGGGCCATGATCTGAGATAATTTTCTCATAAAGTCTGTTACGATTCGCTCGCAGGACGAACGCTTTCTCCCTACTTACTCTTTCGGACTAACACTTTCCATCTCTCACACTTAACCTCGTTCCTTCCGTGTCGTTCCACGACATTCCATACATCTAGTAAGCGTGCTTATCCCTCACTGCGCAGGTACTCTATTACCTTCTGATCTTCTCACGCCGCATGCGCCGGCCCTTAACGTCCCCTCTCATGCATAGTTTCGCTATTGGTTTTCCCTTTCTAACGCCGTTTCCTACGCTGGCCCTTAACCGATGTGACACGTAACTGTCACGCTTCATACTTCACTATATAAACCCTTCAACAGGGCCTCATTACGTTCTCCTTAGCTTAGTTCTACCTATGGCTTGTCGCCTAGTTAGTACTAGCAATCAACCTTCCTCTGTTCCTTAGTCTTCGTTCTACTATTAAGTGAACGCTTCGCACTCGGCCCCCCGCCTTCATGCGTCTACCTCTAGAACCTTCGACCCGTTCGCCAAGATAGGCAATGGTTACCTTTCGACCTGTCGAACCCAGACGGTATCTTCAATCCAGCATCCCCACGGCTGGCTCTACGTCGTCGTCTATACGGATGACAGAACCCTTGACCCTACTAGGCATCAGTAGGTCTACGCACGACTACACCAACGGCCACACGTAACAAAGTCCAAAGTGGAGGTAGACTTTGTGAAAGAAGAGTGCTGCTATGCCTTCAGCAGTGATGGTCTTCTTCGTGGGGCAAAGAATTACCCCCTTAGTAAGGCCGTGGTCCACCACGATCAATAATTGAAGCGACTACTCTCTTCGTATGACTGAAGTGAGGTTGCTGAACGAGATCTTATCTATAGAGGGAGCGAGACAAGATATCTTATCAGCTAAAGGGAAGTGGATAGATAGATTAGGGGAGCATATGGATGAACTCTCGAAGTTGCTCAGGTATTCAGGGAAATAGATGAGGCAATGCTTGCTGTGACTGTACGTTCACAAGAAGGGCTGGATCTTCTTGGGCAAGAGAATAGGAGGTAAACAGGTGGAACAACTTAGGGAAGTATCCCCAAGTGTTCCATGTATTTTATACACTACTGTACAAGAGGAGATACAAAGTTCTAAGCCAGCTGGGCATAGGGTATGGTAAAGGGTATGATGTTAGAGTGGAGTAGGGCAGTGTACATGCTGGCTAAGGTGTGGAATACATATGAAAGAATAGAAGGGTGAATGAGTGAAGTAGGTCTAGAGCAAGGGAATTAAAGTAATGCGTATGTGGTGAGGCACCTAGACCTGTGATGTCATGATGACATCATATCTAATCTAATCGGTAAGAATGTGTAGGGAATAGCGAAGGGAGTGATCTTAGATAAGATCATGGACTGATAAGATTAGATAATGCGAAAAATGAGAAAAAGTCAGTTTCACAAAATCAATTCGTAACAATAATGAGTCGAATCCCCCAGAGAGTGGGAGGTCAGTGATGAGATCACAGGAAATTTGCTGGAAAGGGCGGGAGCAGGAGGAAGGAATAGGGACGAGCAGGGGAATGGTAGGGTGTGTGTTAGATTTGTTGTGCTGGCATACAGCGCATCCTTCGACATAGGAGCGGACGAACGTGGCGAGACCAGGCCACCAGAATTCAGAAGCGACAAGTTGGCGGGTTTTCAGATAGCCAGGGTGGCCAGCGGAGGTGTGGTCATGAGAGCGCTGGACAACAGCGCGGCGAAGGTCACAGTCGGGAGGGACATAGACACGTCCTTGGTATTGGAGGACGCCGTCAGAGTATTGCCAGTCGGCAAGGCGCGAGCATAAGGCCAGGGGAAGGGAACCATCGATTTCCTGGAGTTTGTGGAGGACGAGGTCATCAGAGGTGGAGGCGGAGGCGATGTGGTTGGAGAGTGCAGAATCGATGAGGCGGACGAAGAGGGTGTCCGGGAGAAGGGTGACTCCCGCGTTATCTGAGTCCACTTAGGGGAGAAGGTCAGGACAGCAGGAAAGGGCATCGGGACCGGCAAGCTGAGTGCCGGGGACATGGGTGATGGAATAGTCATAGTCGGCGAGGTCAAGGAGCCAGCAGGCTTGACAACGGTTGAGATCTTGGGGGTGGCGGAAGTAAGTTAAATTCTTGTTGTCAGAGAAGACTTTGATGGGGAAGGGAGAGCCATGGAGGTAATGCCTCCAGACTTTGAAACCGCGAATAACGGCCAAGAGCTCCCAGTCATGGATATCGTAGTTTCGTTCTGAGGAAGAAAAGGATTGTGATAAGTAAGAACAGGGATGCCAATCCCCATTTGCGTCAGTTTGTAACAGGATTCCTCCCGACACATATTTGGAGGTGTCAGTGGCCATGGCAAAAGGGCGAGAGAGATCAGGCATGAAAAGAACGGGCTTACTAAGGAACAATCTTTTAAGTTGTTCGAAGGCAGTTTGTTGTGCGGGATTCCAAGTCCAGGGCATGGTCTTCTTGGTGAGGTCAATGAGCGGTCAGGCAATATTCGAATATCCCGGGATAAAATGTCTATAGAAATTAGCGAACCCCAGGAAGGAACAGACATCTTTGACTTTTTGTGGTGTAGGCCACTTAGCAATCCCATCAAGTTTGACAGGGTCCATAGCGAGTTGTCCTTCTTTGACAATCATTCCGAGGTATTCGACTTCAGGTATGGTGAATTGGCATTTCTCCAGTTTGAGGTGGAGGTTGAGCTCTGTCATCCGTTGAAGGACATGGCAGGTTCGTTCGGTGTGAGTGGTGTCGTCTGGGGAGAAGATGAGGAGATCATCCATATAGATAACTAACCATCCTTTGGCGATCATATCATGGAAGAAGTCATTCATGAATCGTTGGAAGGTTGTGGGTGAGTTAGTCATTCCAAAGAACATTACCATGGGTTCGAAGAGGCCTTTGTAAGTGAGAAAGGCACCCTTCCATTGGTGTCCGTCTTTTATACGTACGTTGTTGTATCTCCATCGGACATCGAACTTAGTAAAGGTGTGAGCCCCCTTAAGTTTATCGAGGAGGTCGGAGATTAATGGTAGCGGGTAAGCGTCGCGAATGGTATGTTCATTGAGATATCAGTAGTCTTGGCAGGGGCGGAGTTTGCCATCTTTCTTTTTGACGAAAAAGAACAGTGACGCTTGAGGGGAGTTTGAAGGGTGGATCTTGCCAGCAGCAAGGTTTTCATCAAGGAATTCTTCAGTGGCTTTCTTTTCATCCAGGGTGAGCGGGTAAAGTTTGCCAATCTTTGGTGTAAACGAGTCCTTGACGTTGATTTTGTGATCATAGGGTCTGGAAGGGGGAAGAGAATCGGCGGATTCTTTATCGAAGACTGAGGCAAAATCTTTATAGGTGTCGGGGAGAGTGATTCTTGGTTTGGCCTTTTCAGCAGCTGCAGTGAGTTTAGTAGCGGTGGTGAGCTTGGCAACAAGCTTCGGGTGTGTCTGATGATATCGGGACCCCAATTTGAGAACCCTTTGACAAGAGTTGACGTAAAGGGCGCGACGGACATAAAGGTTTCCATCTGGCATGTCGAGGAACGTGGAGAGGGTATGGTCAGGAATAGTTTCAACCAAGACGTGACGAGGTGGTTTCAAGGGAGGTGCTTAGGGTTGGGCGTCATTGTGTCATTTGAGATTGGCGACGTGTAAATGGTAGAGAGATGCGGACTCATCTACAGTTTCGGGGATATTGACCGTCTGCGATGACCAATCAATTGCGGGGTTCATGAGTCGTAACCAAGGCGTTCCAAGAATCACGTTCTCAGAACCGCAGTGTATAACGTGGAAGCATATATGTTGGGCAATCCCGTCGATGTTGGTGAAGAGAGAAGTGGTGTATCAGATGGCTCCCTTAGCATTGGGAGTTTGGTTGATGTTATTGACAGGGATGGGTGTTGGTAGTTTATCGAGGGGGAGTCGGTGTTTTCGGGCAAAATCCCAGTCTAGGCAATTGATATCTGTGCCGCTATCGATGAGGGCGTGGGTGTCGACGGTTTTCATGGTGTGCAAAGGGTCAATGAGTTGTAGAGGGATTCTCATTGATTTCTTGGACTTAGATACTAGTACAGGTGCACATGCGATAGGCAGAACTACTGATGTTGAAACAGTGTTCCGTTTTAAAAATCCTGGGAGGTAAGGGCGATGCAAGACACCTTTGGTTCTTCATCATTGTCTTCATCGTCTATCTCTTGTAATCGGGGAATTTCTTCTTCATCCTCGGCTTCTTCTATCTTTCTGACAACTTTCTTTGGCCTTGGGGTGTTTGAGGTGAAGATAGGATAAGTGGTCGCCCGATGTCCTTTCTGATGGCATCGAAAACATCTGCCTTCTTTTCAACATTGCTCTCATTCAGCGGGGGTGAGTCTTTGGATACGGATGGCATCAATGTCCATGGCGTTGGGATCTTTGGTGGGAGCAGGGGCAGTGTATTGATGGTAAGTGTGGCAAGTGGGGGTTTTGTGGCGAGCTGCAATTTCTCAGGCGCGCTCTATGTGGGTTTGGAAGGTTATAGCCTTCTTTAACCAAGCGTCAATGGTGGTAGGGACCATCTCCATAGCCAAGATGCGGCACATGAGGGGATTGGGGATGGCAGTGGAGTAATATCCGATAAGGACATTATTGTCAGTGATGCCAATGATGGCACAATGATTTTGGAACTGAGCATTGTACTCAGTTAACGAGGGAGAGTATCCATTTTTGGTGGAAATCATGCGTGTGGTGGTAAGCCAGGCAATTGCATTGCCAGTGGTGTCATAATGTTTGAATGCTGAGATGAAGGTGTCGCAGAAGTCTGACCAAGAGCCCATTGAAATCGAGCCATCAGCTGCGATCTTCGAGGATCGGAATGTGTTGGCCCATGTGAGTGCGGGTCCTTTGGTCATATAAGATAGCGTGAAAGCGATGCACTTTGGATCGGTGGTATAGACCTCGGCATTGACGTTGAGGTAGAAGGCGACGGAGTCAAACCATTGTTTGGCCATCTTATAATCTCCATCGTACTTTTCTGGAGTACCAATGTGGAGCTCAAGGGGTTTGGTAGTCATGGCGGGTGATGGGGGTCGAGGGACTGGAGGAAAGATGTGGCTGGTCTGGCATCTGGGTGTCGGGGAAGGTGGAGTTTGCGGGCGGGGTATCTGCATGGAAGCAGAGAAGCTATGAGAGAGATCGTGGGTAGCGAATTCTTCGTCCGAGTCTAGTAAAGGCTCGTCGTGGTCTTCGTCCCAATATGCTTGGTTGAGATTGTCAGGGGTGTCGGAGGAATCAGAGTGTAAAGTGCGCGGAGGTTCTCGAGGGTTCCAACGCGGATTGGTGGTTTGAGTATTTCGGTGAGAAGCTATGTTGGGCGGTGTACGTGATAGTACCCAGGCAAGGAAGCAGCTTAGTTCTTTTGTTACGCGTGGCCGTGGGTATGGTCGCACGTAGACCTACTAACGCCTAGTAGGATCGAAGGTTCAGTCGTTCGTGTATACAACGACGAGAGTCCAGCCATGGGGTTGCTGGGTCAAAGGTACCATCAAGGAGGTTGGACGGGTCAGAGGGGTAACCACTGTCTAGCTTGACAAACAGGTCAGAGGTTCGAGGGAAAGACACACGAAGGCGGGCGAGCCGTAGTGTGAAGCACTCACTTAATGGTAGAGCGAAGACTCGAGGAGTAAGAGCAATAGATTGCTAACACTAACTAGGCAATAAGCCGTAGGTAGAACTAAGCTAAGGAAAAGACGAAGAGACCCTGTTGAAGGGTTTATATAGTAAGACGAAAGCATGACAGTTACGTGTCACAACGACTAAGGGCCGGCGTGGGAAGCGGCGTTAGAAATAGAAAGCCAATGGCAAATCCACACAAGAGAAAGAGACGTTAAGGGCCGGCACATACAGCGTGAGAAGATCAGAAGGAAAAGGAGTACCTGCACGGTGAGGGATAAGCACACTTACGAGATGAGTGGAATATCGTAGAACGACATGGAAGGAATGAGGTTAAGCGTGAGAAATGGAAAGTATTAGTCCAAAAGAGAAAGAAAGGAAAAAGTGTTCGTCCTGCGAGTGAATCGTAACAGCCCTCATGTGTCTTTACCCTTGAAACTTCGACCTGTTCGTCAAGCTAGACAACGGTTATCCTCAGACCCATCAAACACCCTTGACAGTACATCAACCCAGCATCCCCATGGCTGGACCTACATCGTCATCGACACAAACAACAGAATCTTTGACCCTACTAGGCGTTAATAGGTCTATGCGCGACTATATCCACGGCCACGCGTAACATGTGCCACTGTTTCACATTCTTGAGAGTTGCCTCTGACCAACCTCATTTTGTCTCCTTATCAATCCATCTCTGCACTGTTCCCTTGTTTAGGTGTGAGAAGAGACTCAGGTGATCACTGAAGCGACTACTCTCTACGATCTTTGTAGCGAGGGAGCTGAACTAGATAATCTATCTGTTAAGGAGCGAGACAGATGATCTAATCAGTCAAGGGTGACGGATAAGATGAGATGGGGAGCATAATGAAGAATCTCTCTGAGTTGCTCTGAATATTCTGGGGAATAGGAAGAGGCGATGCTTGCTGTGACTGTTCATTCACAAGAAGGGCTGGATCTTCTTGGGCAAGAGTAGGAGGTTATCAAGGTGGAACAACTTAGGGAAGTATCCCCAAGTGTTCCATGTATTTATACACTACTGTACAAGAGGAGATACAAAGTTCTAAGCCAGCTGGGCGTAGGGTATGGTAAAGGGTATGATGTCAGAGTGGAGTAGGGCAGTGTTCATGCTGGCTAAAGTGAGGCAAAGGAATGGAAGAGATATAATGTGAAAGTGAAAGAATGGTCTAGAGGTGCGGTAAATAAGGTAGTGCGTATGAGGTGAGGCACCTAGACCAGTGATGTCATGATGACATCATATCTAATCTAATCGGTTGAAAAGGTAAGGGAATAGCGAAGGGAATGATCTTAGATAAGATCATGGTGTGATAAGATAAGATAAAAGGAAAAAGTTAGTATCGTGAAATCAATTCATAACAGTCGCTAGGCCTCTGAACAACCTCCTAAAAAAGGATATTCCTTGGAAATGGGACTCACCACAGCAGGACACTTTCGATAAACTAAAAGAGCGATTCACCACAGCTTCTATCCTCGCCTATCCTGACATTGATTGTCAATTCCAATTGGAAACAGATGCTTCTGATTATGCAACAGGAGCAGTATTATCTATACTAAAAGAAGACAAATGGCATCCAGTGGCCTTCAGTTCGCATTCGATGTCGCCAGAAGAAAGAAACTATCCTATTGCAGATAAAGAGATGTTAAGCATCATTAGGGCGTTAGAACAATGGCGTCATTATTTAGAAGGAACAGAACATCCATTTGAAGTATGGAACGATCACGCGAACCTTCAATACTTTATGAAGGCGCAAGATCTGTCTAGAAGACAAGCTAGATGGGTGCAATATCTATCCAGATTTAACTATACCTTTGTGTATAAACCGGGGTCGTCTAATGCAAAGGCAGATGCTCTCTCTCGAAGAGAAGATCATGCACAAGGGATAGAGGACAATAACAAAGGAATAACGATGATTTCCCCGGAGCAGATAAGGACAACATCATCCAAAGTCGCAATCTACGATGAAGGGGCACAGCTACATCAAGACATATTTAATCAGACATGTCTCTTGACAGAGACGGAAGTACAGAAGCTATGTAAAGAACATAGAGTATGTGAAGAAGCTAATGGGCTTCTTTACCAAGAAGGAAACCGGTTATACGTTCCAGCCAAAAACGGAGATAACAAAGATTTAAGAATCAAGACCCTTAAATTATGTCATGACTTGCCTATGGCAGGTCATCCCAGAAATGAAAAGACTATTGAATTAGTCTTACGTCACTATTGGTGGCCTGGCATCACAACTCAGGTCAAAGATTATGTATCTCGTTGCGATCGATGCGCACGAATGAAACCTTCCAACCAGCCCAGCTCTGGTTTGTTGCAACCTCTAGAAGTCCCTAGCGGACCCTAGCAGGACATATCTGTCAATTTTGTCACTGATCTGCCAGAAAGTAATGGATCAGACAGCATCTTAGTAGCTGTAGATCGCTTCTTGAAGGAAGTGGTGCTTATTCCCTGTCGCAAGACGACATCCGCCATTGAGACAGCAAATCTCTACCTACACCACATCTTCAAGCACCATGGAATTCCCCTATCTATAGTGTCCGATCGAGGACCACAGTTCGCTTCACAGGTTATGGCAGAGCTATGCAAGAAGCTTAATATAAAACAATGTCTATCTACTGCACATCATCCACAAACAGATGGTCAAACAGAAAGGATGATTAGAGATGTGCAGCAGTACCTAAGAATATTCTGCACAGAGCGCCAAGGCGATTGGGCACAATGGTTACCTATCGCACAATTTAGCTATAATTCTAAGAGGCAAGCTTCAACCAAGAAGTCTCCATTTGAAGTCACTCGTTCCTACACTCCATGCATGGGAATAGAGCCCATTGCATCATCCTCCAAGGCATCAGCTGCCGATGAATTCCTATCTACCCTACACAATGTGACGGAGCAAACTAAATTAAATCTAGAGCAAGCTCAGCTGTGTGTTACGTGTGGCCTGGGTAAGGTCGCACGTAGCCCTGCTTCAGCCTAGTCGAGGGGTTCAACCATCGGGGATACCAATGGCGGTGGGCAACCTATAGTTGCGAGAAGGTCTGAGGTACGCAAGGGAGAAGGTGTCCCAAGCGTTGAGGTTCACTTTAAGAGTCAAACGAGACTCGTAGAGGTGGGGGATAAGGGCTATATTGCTTTAGACGGTAGGGGCTAGGCCGATACACAGGGATACTAGGGAACGAGTATCAAAAGCAACTAAGCGAGGACTATGAACTAGAGAGAATGGATGAGCTTCCCTACTACTTAAGAGTCCATAGGGCGGATAGGGAAGGTGTAACAAAGGAATGTGGTAGTGGTACCTGGGGGTACTCCTTAGTGCCCATATGAACGGAGCACGACTAAGGAGCGCAGAGGGAAGACGGGGGCAAAGGCGAGAGTGGTGAGGGTACGACTGTGGGATAAGGGGGTAGCCTCAAGGACAAGGGGGTCAATGAACACGAGGGTCAAGGGTGTGAGAGACGGACGATCCTCCACGGGAGCTCTTTAACGACACGAAGAGGTAACGGGATGGTGAGGACTCCGACGAGACGTTGCCGCTACTTTGCTAAGCAACGGAGCACGAGGACGAGGGTTCAAGGGTGACGGGGGCGGATGACGAGGGCGTAGACAACGGCCCAAGACAAGGAAGGAGGATGGGTACGCTGAGGCAAGCGTCGAGAGGGACGATGACGAGAGCCAGTCTCAAACAGCGAGGAGAGGAGAGAGTTCGGTGGGGGCTCCCCCCGATGAGGGGGAAGCTCAAGCTAAGGAAAAGGCATAAGGCCAGATCGACTGGTATATATAGTGAAGAGTGACGACGTGACCGTAATGTCACAGGGTCAAGGGTATGGGTTAAGGGCCGTCATGGGAAGCGGCAATAGAATGTGAAAGAAGGCCAAGGAAGGCATAAGAACCACGCGTGAGAGGAAGAACACAACGTGCCGGTGCATGCGGCGAGAGAAGATAAAACACGTGTGCGATAAGGCAACACGAGGGAGATAAGTGCACAAGACATGTAAGCGGTATGACATACGTGTAACGGAGACCTCGGAGAGCCGAGGGACAAGGGTAAAGGGTTGGCACGGGCAACTGTGAGAAGAGCGGAAGAGTGAGCGTATGTGCGGGAATTGTAGAGAAAGAGGAAAGAAAAGGGGAAAAGACGTGCCTGGCACGATGAATCGTAACACTGCGCATGAAGGCACAAGCTGACAAACATAGAAAGGAGACTCCTCCCTATAATGTTGGAGATAAAGTGTGGCTTTCCACAGATAACTTAAGGTTGCCGTGTGCAAGTCGCAAATTAACAGAACGATGGTTAGGACCATATGACATCATCACGCTAGTCGGGGATAATGCAGTAACCCTTCGACTGCCATCCTCTATGCGAATCCATCCAACCATTATTATATCACGGGTTAGGCCTTATAAAGAAAGGCTTCAGGGACAACCTGTCATTGCTCCTGACCCTATACAGGTAACCGAGGACCGAGATAACTTATACGAAGTAGAAAGAATCATTGCTAGTAGATTCAAAGGTTGTTGCCTTGAATACCTGGTCCATTGGCTAGGCTATGATGAGATAGATCGAACTTGGGAACCGGAAGATCATCTTCTACTGGGTGTGCTTGATGCCATCGGCGATTTCCATAGGGAGTATCCTTCTGCACCTCAAAGGTTGTGGATGTCTCATTCAGCATTCATACGATGCTTTTATGAACGCGAAGATCTCACTCTTCCATCGACACACCCTTTTGATCACCTGGAAGTCGATCCTTAGATGGGGGGTAGTGTTACAGCTATATATTTTTCACCTTTACTTTGCACATAAGGACACTTCCTTTATCTTATCAAGGGAAAACCCAACCTAGACACTGTGCTAGACACAGGGGATCTATGGGCCCTTCTAGATCAGTGGGCTTCACCTTCAGCTCTTCACTTTCACCCCACTGATCACAGCACATATTTAATACATCGTGATCATCACAGACCTCACACCAGTCACCCCATCACTGTGATGTGATCCCTTATCTTTAATTACAGTTGACACCTTCCATTCTACCCACCCGCAGCAGATCAACGGCTGGTAGCCTCATGTTATATATTAATCTCCGTTACAGGCTGACTCCTCATGTTGATCATGTTGAGCCTAGGGGATGGACTTATGTAGATACGTATCTAGATCGGTACACAACATGTATCTACAAGTAGAATAGTATATAAAGAGAGACTGGGCGGAGCTCAGTCTCCAGTCTAGTTCTCTTGTCCTCTGCCTACAAAGCACTCCTAAGATAGTATTCCTCCCACTCGACGTTTAGGATAGTGATTGCCTGCAAAGAACTTGTAGTCACAACACTAGAACTAGACTGTCTATAACCTTTCACCCTTTCACTATCACCAGACAGCGAACACGTCTAGTCTCCCACTTTGCTACCAATCGACTCCAGCAAGTGAGCGCGTTCTTTGAGGCCACTAGGATATGCTAAAGACAAGCCATCTAGTGCCTATTTCTTTTCACCGATCTCTTCTCCCCTTCGCAGCCTACACTCCTTGGGTCAATCAGCAGAACCCCTGGGAACCAGTAGACGCACCACCAGTAGCAGTAGCAGAACCTGTAGTTAAAGAGGAGTCCAGGGAGAACTCACTAGCTAGAGCGAGCACAGAGAGTGAGAAAGACCCCAACGACTGGCCAGAACCAGCAGCCACCGAAGAAGAATTTTGGAAAATTCTAGAACAAGATCTCCAACCCGAAAGTTTTGGTAATGGCACAGAAGTCAACGTTATCGCCACTGATCTAAGGTTCACTGGGGATACCTATTATTGGAACCCCACACCCTCTTATCACACTTTAAGCCTAGCAACAGACCTCGCCTCGCTTAAATATCCCACCACCTCTGAGCGGAGTCTATCCAGATCCCCTCAACCCGATCCCTTCGCGTGGCCAACAGCACCACGTAATGTTCGCTTAAATGCAACCCTAGGCGCAGCACAGGCAGAGAGAGAGATAAGCGTCGCTAGAAGATGATACAGAGAACAATCAGAGGAATCAGAAGAAGAACCACATCGCGCGAAGAGACAGCGTTGCGAATACCCACAAACCATTAGAAGAAACGACAGATATAGCAGGGTTCAGTTAAGAGTACAACAAAGGAAATCATACAAATACTAGTTGTCAATCACAATGTCTTCTTTTATCCCCATAACCGCAGACGATCTCCGCACCAGCTTCTTAGACCCAAACAAGAACAACCTAGTTGCTATCGCACAATTCACACAAACACAAGATCAAAGATACGAACATCTCACAAATGAGATAACAAGACTAAACAATGCGGTACTGAGAATTGAGGCAATGATAACAAATCTCGTTCCCCAAATACCACCAATACCAACAAGACAGCCCATGCCAGTAATCGCTCCAGTAGCTGGGGCATCATCCAGGAAGGTAGAAGTCTTCGCAGACCCTGGAGAATATGATGGGTCCTTTGCTAAGTTCGACGAATGGTGGGCAAAGATCCAAGCATGGATCGAGATCAATCAACATGCAATCCCTCCAAAAGGCAAGGAAGCAATCTTGGTGGTGTTATCAAGATTAAAAGGAGCAAGGGCAGGACCCTTTGCGCAGTTAAGACTCCAATTGATCTACACCCCTGGAAACAATTACACTTGGGATAAATTAGAAGACGAACTCAGACAATTGTTTGGAGGAAGCAATGTCAAGGATCAAGCAATGAAAAGGATCCAAGATATGTATCAAGGACAGAATCAGCTCATTGACGACTTCCTAGTAAAGTGGTATGCAGAATACCAGAAGGCCCAACTCAGCGATCCACATGGTGTATGGCTACTAGAAAACAGAGTAAAAAGATACATCATGGATTTCATTTGGAAAAATGGAATGAGGAAAGATACCATGGAAGACACCATGGAAACTTTAAGACACATTGGGCATCGTCTGAAAAGTCTCAATCTCATAAGAGGAAGACCACAATTGAGATACGGATCTAATAGAAGGGAAAAGGACCCCAATGCAATGGATATCAGCACGGCTCAGAAAGGAGCCAAGTCATGTTACAATTGTGGTGAAGCAGGCCACTTTGCCAAACAATGCAAAAAGCCTAGTACTAAATGTGACCTTTGCGGATGGTCAAACGGCCACAAGAAAGATTGCTGATGCAGGCAAGTAAGAAGCACGTTCTCGGATGACGTAAAAAGCACCGAACACATCTACACACCCAGCACACAAGCCAAAAAAGGGAAAGGACATGACCCCATGGCAGCAATAAGGGGCATGTCGTTTGAAGAAGCAAGGGCGTTCTTTAGGGACGTCAAAGATGCCGAGAATAAGAAGTCGGCAAAAGGCAGAGCCTAGATTCAGGAACTGGGTCTAATCTAGGTGAAGGTTGTTACAGCTATATATTTTTCATCTTTACATAGCGCATACGGACGTTTCACTATCTTATCAAGGGAAAACCCGACATAGACACTGTGCTAGTCACAGGGGATCTACGGGCCCTTCTAGATCAGTGGGCTTCACCTTCAGCTCTTCACATTTGCCCCACTGATCACAGCACGTATTTAATCACCGTGATCATTGCAGACCTGCACACAGTCACCCACATCACTGCAATGTGATCCCCTATCTTTAATTACCGTTGACATCCTTCCATTCTACCACCCGCAGCAGATCAACGGCTGGGAACCTCATGTATATTAATCTCCGCTGCTAGCAGTAGGCCGCATGTCGATCACTTAGGGCCAAGGGGATGGACTTATGTAGATAGGTATCTAGATCGGTACACAACATGTATCTACAAGTAGAATAGTATATAAAGCGAGACTGGACGGAGCTCAGTCTCCAGTCTAGTTCTCTTGTTCTCTGCCTACACAAGTAGCCTTAAAGATATCCTCTCCTCTCGACGTCTATCTGATAGTGATTGCCTGCAAGAGATTGTAGTCACAACAAAGGTAAGCGTAAGCAGGTACACTTTCCAACGGACAATCGTTTCTCTAGTTTACATGTTTACAATACGGAAGCAGCACCTTCCACTATTATGTATATCTTCTTCTTTGCTGACAGAGGAGTCCTCTCAGAGGCTCGGCTGGGGCGTTACACCGGTGCTTAATTCCTCTTCAAAGAAAGCTAACCCTTCGGTCTCACCTGCAGATCAAATCCCAGACAAAGGCATCTTTTGTAGGTCACTCAAAATAGATAACAAACTAAAAATGAAGATAAAGGTAAAACCCAAAAACACTGATCGAGATTTCATTTCAGTATTAGCACTCTTGGACTCTGGCACAAATTGTGTCTTCGTAGATAACATATTTGCTATGCAACATGCACTCCCCCTCAGGCAACTTGCACAACCCCTCACCGTCTATAATGTGAACGGAACACAAAATGAGGCTGGCAAGATCACGCATGTAGCATCCCTTCTATTAGACTACAAAGGACATCGAGAAATAGTTGAAGCAGAAGTCACCAGCTTAGGAAAGAATCAAATGGTGATCGGCTACTCCTGGTTAAAGAAACACAATCCAGATATCAACTGGAAAACTGGGGAGATTAAACTAAGAAGTTGCGGAAGAGAATGCTGGGAATTAAGAGACAAAAGTGTCTATCTCAGACTCTTGGAAAAGGAAGAGCAGGAAGCTCAGTATAAAGTATACGAAAAGATAAAAACATTGGAAAAGGAACAAAATGAAAAACAAGAACGGAATATTAGGATAGGGCAAGCAATGGATGAGAAGCTCAAATCTCTCATGGATCAAAAGAAGTCCGCTGCAGAACTCGTACTAGAATGCTACCACAAGCATCTTAAAGTGTTCGAAGAGAAAGCATCTACCAGAATGCCAACGCGAAAATCTTGGGATCATGCTATAGATCTCAAAGAAGACTTTCAACTGAAAAAGGGCAGACTTATACCCCTGAGCGCAGATGAACAAAAGGAAGTATCAGATTGGCTAGAAGATCAATCATCAAAAGGATACATCAGACCTTCCAAATCTCCTCAAATGTCGCTAGTTTTCTTCGTGTCAAAGAAAGATGGACGAAAGCGAATGGTGAAGCGACTACTCTCTTCGATGTAATCTGAAGTGAGGGAGGCTGAACTAGATCTCTATCTAATCAAGGAGCGAGATAGGAATCTTAATTAGTCTGAGGGAAGACAGATAATATGAATAGGGGACATATGAAGGAACTCTTGAGGTTGCTCAGATATCGGGTGATAGATGAGGCGACAGCTTGCTGTGACATTACGTTCACAAGTGGAGCTGGATCCAACTTGGGCAAGAGTAGGAAAGTGACAAAGTTGAACAACTTAGGGAAGTATCCCCAGGTGTTCAATGTATTTATACACTATGATACAGTAGAAGATACAATGTTCTAAGTCAGCTGGGTAGAGGGTAAAGGTAAAGGGTATGATGTAATGGTGGAGCAGGGCAGTGTACATGCTGGCTAGTGTGAGGCAAATATGAAAGAATGGAAGGGTGATAGTGAAAGGATAGGTCTAGAGCAAGGTAATTAAGGGAATGCGTATGAGGTGAGGCACCTAGACCAGTGATGTCATGATGATATCATATCTTATCTAATCGGATGAAAAGGGTAGGGATAAGAGAAAGGAGTGATCTTAGATAAGATCATGGTATGAGATAAGATAAGATAGGAAAAAGTTAGTATCGCGAAATCAATTCGTAACAAATGGTACAAGATTATCACTATCTAAACTCACAGACAGTGCGAAATAATTACCCCCTTCCTCTCATTTCACAACTCGTAGATCGATTAAAAGGGGCTAAACTATTCACAACGTTGGATCTCAGATGGGGTTACAACAATGTGCGCATCAAAGAAGGTGACAAATGGAAAGCAGCCTTCGTCACACATAAAGGAACTTTCGAACCTCTGGTTATGTTCTTCGGATTGTGCAATTCTCCAGCCACCTTCCAAACAATGATGAACGAATTATTTGCAGACATGGAAGACGTCGTGGTAGTCTACATTGACGACGTAATGATATTCACCAAGACAGACAACGAACAGGAGCATGCAGAAATCGTTAAGAAAGTATTAAAGTGTCTAGAAGAAAATGATCTCTTTGCCAAACCAGAAAAGTGTCACTTCTTCAAGAAAGAAGTTGACTATTTAGGGATGGTCATAGGACAAGACGGGATCAAGATGGATCGCAAGAAGGTCGACACCATCTTAGATTGGCCAGCACCCACTAATGTAAAAGGGGTGCGAAGCTTTCTCGGTCTCACCAACTACTATCGTCGCTTCATAGAAAGATATGCGCAAGTCGCTGAAGCGACTACTCTCTATACTTGTAATAGTGAGGGCGCTGAAGAGGATCTTATCTATATCAAGGAGTGTAGACAAGATAATCTGATCAGCTATAGGGAAAGCGGATAGATTAGATTGGGGACGTAAGAAAGAACTCTCAAGTTGCTCAGATATCGGGGAGATAGATGAGGCGACGACTTGCTGTGACGTTACGTTCACAAGAAGGGCTGGATCTTCTTGGGCAAGAGTAGAAGGTAAACAGGTGGAACAACTTAGGGAAGTATCCCCAAGTGTTCCATGTATTTATACACTACTGTACAAGAGGAGATACAAAGTTCTAAGCCAGCTGGGCGTAGGGTATGGTAAAGGGTATGATGTCAGAGTGGAGCAGGGCAGTGTACATGCTGGCTAAAGTGAGGCAAAGGAATGGAAGAGATATAATGTGAAAGTGAAAGAATGGTCTAGAGGTGCGGTAAATAAGGTAGTGCGTATGAGGTGAGGCACCTAGACCAGTGATGTCATGATGACATCATATCTAATCTAATCGGTTGAAAAGGTAAGGGAATAGCGAAGGGAATGATCTTAGATAAGATCATGGTGTGATAAGATAAGATAAAAGGAAAAAGTTAGTATCGTGAAATCAATTCATAACAGTCGCTAGGCCTCTGAACAACCTCCTAAAAAAGGATATTCCTTGGAAATGGGACTCACCACAGCAGGACGCTTTCGATAAACTAAAAGAGCGATTCACCACAGCTTCTATCCTCGCCTATCCTGACATTGATTGTCAATTCCAATTGGAAACAGATGCTTCTGATTATGCAACAGGAGCAGTATTATCTATACTAAAAGAAGACAAATGGCATCCAGTGGCCTTCAGTTCGCATTCGATGTCGCCAGAAGAAAGAAACTATCCTATTGCAGATAAAGAGATGTTAAGCATCATTAGGGCGTTAGAACAATGGCGTCATTATTTAGAAGGAACAGAACATCCATTTGAAGTATGGAACGATCACGCGAACCTTCAATACTTTATGAAGGCGCAAGATCTGTCTAGAAGACAAGCTAGATGGGTGCAATATCTATCCAGATTTAACTATACCTTTGTGTATAAACCGGGGTCGTCTAATGCAAAGGCAGATGCTCTCTCTCGAAGAGAAGATCATGCACAAGGGATAGAGGACAATAACAAAGGAATAACGATGATTTCCCCGGAGCAGATAAGGACAACATCATCCAAAGTCGCAATCTACGATGAAGGGGCACAGCTACATCAAGACATATTTAATCAGACATGTCTCTTGACAGAGACGGAAGTACAGAAGCTATGTAAAGAACATAGAGTATGTGAAGAAGCTAATGGGCTTCTTTACCAAGAAGGAAACCGGTTATACGTTCCAGCCAAAAACGGAGATAACAAAGATTTAAGAATCAAGACCCTTAAATTATGTCATGACTTGCCTATGGCAGGTCATCCCAGAAATGAAAAGACTATTGAATTAGTCTTACGTCACTATTGGTGGCCTGGCATCACAACTCAGGTCAAAGATTATGTATCTCGTTGCGATCGATGCGCACGAATGAAACCTTCCAACCAGCCCAGCTCTGGTTTGTTGCAACCTCTAGAAGTCCCTAGCGGACCCTAGCAGGACATATCTGTCAATTTTGTCACTGATCTGCCAGAAAGTAATGGATCAGACAGCATCTTAGTAGCTGTAGATCGCTTCTTGAAGGAAGTGGTGCTTATTCCCTGTCGCAAGACGACATCCGCCATTGAGACAGCAAATCTCTACCTACACCACATCTTCAAGCACCATGGAATTCCCCTATCTATAGTGTCCGATCGAGGACCACAGTTCGCTTCACAGGTTATGGCAGAGCTATGCAAGAAGCTTAATATAAAACAATGTCTATCTACTGCACATCATCCACAAACAGATGGTCAAACAGAAAGGATGATTAGAGATGTGCAGCAGTACCTAAGAATATTCTGCACAGAGCGCCAAGGCGATTGGGCACAATGGTTACCTATCGCACAATTTAGCTATAATTCTAAGAGGCAAGCTTCAACCAAGAAGTCTCCATTTGAAGTCACTCGTTCCTACACTCCATGCATGGGAATAGAGCCCATTGCATCATCCTCCAAGGCATCAGCTGCCGATGAATTCCTATCTACCCTACACAATGTGACGGAGCAAACTAAATTAAATCTAGAGCAAGCTCAGCTGTGTGTTACGTGTGGCCTGGGTAAGGTCGCACGTAGCCCTGCTTCAGCCTAGTCGAGGGGTTCAACCATCGGGGATACCAATGGCGGTGGGCAACCTATAGTTGCGAGAAGGTCTGAGGTACGCAAGGGAGAAGGTGTCCCAAGCGTTGAGGTTCACTTTAAGAGTCAAACGAGACTCGTAGAGGTGGGGGATAAGGGCTATATTGCTTTAGACGGTAGGGGCTAGGCCGATACACAGGGATACTAGGGAACGAGTATCAAAAGCAACTAAGCGAGGACTATGAACTAGAGAGAATGGATGAGCTTCCCTACTACTTAAGAGTCCATAGGGCGGATAGGGAAGGTGTAACAAAGGAATGTGGTAGTGGTACCTGGGGGTACTCCTTAGTGCCCATATGAACGGAGCACGACTAAGGAGCGCAGAGGGAAGACGGGGGCAAAGGCGAGAGTGGTGAGGGTACGACTGTGGGATAAGGGGGTAGCCTCAAGGACAAGGGGGTCAATGAACACGAGGGTCAAGGGTGTGAGAGACGGACGATCCTCCACGGGAGCTCTTTAACGACACGAAGAGGTAACGGGATGGTGAGGACTCCGACGAGACGTTGCCGCTACTTTGCTAAGCAACGGAGCACGAGGACGAGGGTTCAAGGGTGACGGGGGCGGATGACGAGGGCGTAGACAACGGCCCAAGACAAGGAAGGAGGATGGGTACGCTGAGGCAAGCGTCGAGAGGGACGATGACGAGAGCCAGTCTCAAACAGCGAGGAGAGGAGAGAGTTCGGTGGGGGCTCCCCCCGATGAGGGGGAAGCTCAAGCTAAGGAAAAGGCATAAGGCCAGATCGACTGGTATATATAGTGAAGAGTGACGACGTGACCGTAATGTCACAGGGTCAAGGGTATGGGTTAAGGGCCGTCATGGGAAGCGGCAATAGAATGTGAAAGAAGGCCAAGGAAGGCATAAGAACCACGCGTGAGAGGAAGAACACAACGTGCCGGTGCATGCGGCGAGAGAAGATAAAACACGTGTGCGATAAGGCAACACGAGGGAGATAAGTGCACAAGACATGTAAGCGGTATGACATACGTGTAACGGAGACCTCGGAGAGCCGAGGGACAAGGGTAAAGGGTTGGCACGGGCAACTGTGAGAAGAGCGGAAGAGTGAGCGTATGTGCGGGAATTGTAGAGAAAGAGGAAAGAAAAGGGGAAAAGACGTGCCTGGCACGATGAATCGTAACACTGCGCATGAAGGCACAAGCTGACAAACATAGAAAGGAGACTCCTCCCTATAATGTTGGAGATAAAGTGTGGCTTTCCACAGATAACTTAAGGTTGCCGTGTGCAAGTCGCAAATTAACAGAACGATGGTTAGGACCATATGACATCATCACGCTAGTCGGGGATAATGCAGTAACCCTTCGACTGCCATCCTCTATGCGAATCCATCCAACCATTATTATATCACGGGTTAGGCCTTATAAAGAAAGGCTTCAGGGACAACCTGTCATTGCTCCTGACCCTATACAGGTAACCGAGGACCGAGATAACTTATACGAAGTAGAAAGAATCATTGCTAGTAGATTCAAAGGTTGTTGCCTTGAATACCTGGTCCATTGGCTAGGCTATGATGAGATAGATCGAACTTGGGAACCGGAAGATCATCTTCTACTGGGTGTGCTTGATGCCATCGGCGATTTCCATAGGGAGTATCCTTCTGCACCTCAAAGGTTGTGGATGTCTCATTCAGCATTCATACGATGCTTTTATGAACGCGAAGATCTCACTCTTCCATCGACACACCCTTTTGATCACCTGGAAGTCGATCCTTAGATGGGGGGTAGTGTTACAGCTATATATTTTTCACCTTTACTTTGCACATAAGGACACTTCCTTTATCTTATCAAGGGAAAACCCAACCTAGACACTGTGCTAGACACAGGGGATCTATGGGCCCTTCTAGATCAGTGGGCTTCACCTTCAGCTCTTCACTTTCACCCCACTGATCACAGCACATATTTAATACATCATGATCATCACAGACCTCACACCAGTCACCCCATCACTGTGATGTGATCCCTTATCTTTAATTACAGTTGACACCTTCCATTCTACCCACCCGCAGCAGATCAATGGCTGATAGCCTCATGTTATATATTAATCTCCGTTACAGGCCGACTCCTCATGTCGATCATGTTGGGCCTAGGGGATGGACTTATGTAGATATGTATCTAGATCGGTACACAACATGTATCTACAAGTAGAATAGTATATAAAGAGAGACTGGGCGGAGCTCAGTCTCCAGTCTAGTTCTCTTGTCCTCTGCCTACAAAGCACTCCTAAGATAGTATTCCTCCCACTCGACGTTTAGGATAGTGATTGCCTGCAAAGAACTTGTAGTCGCAACAGCTACCAGCCCTTCCCTCTGGTCCTCAATGGAAGTCTACCTCAATCAAATTCAAGGGAGTCTCAATGGCATAGGAGGCCTGTTTGATTTGGTGGGACACTCTCGAAGTAGTTAAAGAATTGTTTTCTAATTCCATGTTTGCCAATTACATGACATATGATCCCCATGAAGTCAAGGTTGGCAAGGAGCGGGAGTATAGCGAACTTTTTACAGGTTCATGTGCATTTGCAATCCAGGCACAACTCCCTCTTGGGTCTACGATGATATCCATCATACTTGCTTCCAACAAAACACCTGTCACTCGCCACACCGGAGGTCTAGAGATGCACCTGCTTTTCATGACCATCGGGAATATTCAATCAGACATTTGGATGCAGGCCACATCCCATGCATGACATTGTGTAGCTTTCATCCCATTGCCTGATTTCAAGATCCATTCAGACTATCAGTCGCTTCTCCTTGCATGGGTCTTTCACTGGTCGGTAGATGTCATGACCTCATCACTAAAAGATGCTGTGGAGAATGGATGTGATCTCATTGACCCCCATGGACAAATGCGCCATTGTTACACACCCCTCATATCGCATATCGCAGATCTTCCTGAGCAACAGCTAATTGCTGGCATATCACAGAATGTGTCTCCAGTCACACTTGCCAATATTTCACAGTTTGGAGATCTAACCCCCACAGCTCCTCAGACATGCAAATATACCCTTTCCCATATCCAAGAAGCGTGTAGTTCTACTGATCCCTGGGATCTCATCAAGTTTCAAAAGGTCTCCAAATCCCTCAAGCTTCTTGGTGTCCACCAACCATACTGGCGGAACTGGATGTACGCCGAGCCTTCCCTCTTCCTCACTGGGGAAGTTCTTCACACAGGCCATAAATTTTTCTTTGACCACCCACTGAACTGGTGCAAGGTAGTAGCTGGCCCACACACCCTTGATACTCACTTCTCCTACCTACATCAGTGTGTCTCGTTCCGACATTTTTCATCTGGTGTGTCCCAGGCCCTCCAAATGACTGGGCATGAACATTGTGAGATTGAGCGATCGATAGTTCCAGTTTTGGATGGCACGGGGAATGCAACTGATGGTTTCATTTGTGCTGTTCATGCACTCGTGGAATTCATCTATCATGTGCAAGATCCCATGTATACTGATTCATCGATCATTGCCATGGAGCAAGCTCTTTTGGACTTCCATGCCATGAAGCAAAGTGTTTTAGATCTGGGCACACGAAAGGGTACAAATAATCCCTTGAATCACTTCAAAATTCCAAAGCTTGAGCTCATGCAAAGCTTTGGATGTCAGATGAGAGCAAATGGCGCTCTCATTCAATATACGGCGGATGTTTCAGAATGCCTACTCATCACACACTGCAAAATGCTGTTTCAGCGTACGAGTCAGAATAGCCACACTTATGTCAACCAGGTCGTCAAAATACTGAATCGCAAAGAGACCATCCTACTTTTTGACCTGTACATTATTCTGTGTCTGGCCCATACTTCTGCCTTGGAGAGAGCAGTTAGTACTGAGGATGAAGAAGTGACAACTCTTGATCCGACACTAGAATTCATTCAACAGGTTGCCCCTGAGAAGGAATCTACATATCATGGCCCTCGCCCATTTTGCAACCACTTTGAAGACCAAACCAGCTTAAAAACCGTATGTGGAGAAGCAGCCCTTCACATTACTGTCTGCCCTGACCACCATGTACTTTCTGTTTCAGAAATGCAAGGACTGTACAACCTGCCTGACCTCTCTATCACTCTCACAAGATACATCTTCGAAGCCTCACAGGGAACATGGTGGGACCCCAAGCACGTGGAAGGGGTGTTTGTATCTACATGGAACAAATTCCATATCCAACTGCATTCGTTGTTTCGTCTGCGGTTTGTGGAAAAAAGTCAGCTGGTTCAAGCCTATCTGCCTTCTAATGAACATCCACTTGGATACTGCAATCCAGTGCTTTGCTGCCTACCACTCAGCCCAGACAGTATTGATTTCCATGGTAACTTTAAGTCGTTTTCTGATTACTCACTCACAATTTTTGTACTAGATCATGTTGCCCAGGTTTGTGCAGTGTTCAAACTGAAACCAGCAAGTGGGTTCCCTGAGCATCTCACCAATGTTCCCCTCTGTTATGTCCAATTTTTTCATTTCATTCCATAGCAATTCAACAGGCAATGTGTTGGATTGCGTCAAGTAGAGCATGTTGATGTGATGGCAGGTCACATGTCAGGTATTATCTGTCTCACTGATATAGTTTGTGCTGTGGATCTCATACCCGTATTCAGCACTGCTTTCCCTAACATAATTCTGAGCAGCTTAACATGCATGGAGGGTTATGTGCAGTACTATTTGAATACATTTGTAGACAAAGAGACCTTTCATGTTTTACATTCATCACAGTAGTCTCATATACAAATAGGCTTACAAGAATGGCATTGTGTGACTCTCTGATTCGTAGAATGCCTGATAGTGTATTATCTCAATTGGTACATGGATTTTTAACCGCGATTGTCACGGTCACACACCTTAAGAGACTTAGCCCCATCTCCAGCCAATCGAAAGCGTGGAAATACAATCCTGTCATTGTTCATAATTCGCTAAACATCTAGCGCCGCTTGTTTCATTTGAGCTGTTGTGCAGATGTCAACCTTTGTACCCACAAGTAACCCCTATATACTAGTTGTCTTGGCAAAGATATTTGAGATCCACTATTAAATGAACTGGCGCTGGCTTCATATCATTAGTTTTGATGGACTCAATTCTTTGGCAATCCACTAGAAGAAGAAAGACAATACAAATGCTTTGCGGAAGAGATCTTGCTCCAAGTCCGCCAGATCTGAGTCACTGGACCCCAGCAGGTATCAGACAAGGGAATGACTGTGGGTCAGGGTGAATCAACTGGCACATTTTGAACATCCTAAGTGAGACTAACAGCTCAAAGTCAGGCCGGCCACCACCCCCTCACCAGACTCGAAGTATCCAACTTCAACATATTCAAGACACAAGCACAAGGTACAAATTCAAAACTACATAACAGTATCATTCAAAGGATGCAAGTGTACAGCCAAAGAAGACGGGTCTGATGATGCGATGCAATTCATCGTGCTAGTCACGGTAGCTGAGGACTTCCCCACCGGAATTCAGGATTTTCAAAAGGCTTGTTCGTTGACAACAGTGTGAGTAAAGCCGTTGAACATGGTTTCATCGTTGCCTGATGGCTAAAACATTGGATGTCATCGATGGTCATGCATACCAACTAATATCAAAAACATACAACGACCACGTTCTCCTTTGAGTTCACCATATAGACGGTGGTGTCGGTGGTGTCTGAGAAGTCTTTCTGGATGTCGTCTTGCACGATTTGCTCTGTGAGGATTTCAGAGGCTCGTCTCATCCAGAACTGCCCAAAGTCCCAGTAAAGCATTATCTAGTTAAAGGGTGTCATTGAAATCCTGACAAGATTCACGATAGCAAAGACAAACGTTAGTTTCGAATAGTATGGGGAGTAACTTGTTCGGATGGACTGTTGGCCTCATGCTAACATGGGATCCTTATATTTATACTCCTAGAACTGTCGAAAACCATTTTTGGTGGGCACTCTTATCTCAGTTCCACAACTTGATGGGCCCACACCCTGCATCAGCTTGCCGAAAACCTGGCAAAACTTCTACATGAGAATTCTTTTTGATTTAGCATGCATTTTTGTCCCCATTAAGATATATTATTGAGTAATAAATCCAGATATCTTTTTGAGCAACCAGGTATGCGTAACGGAGCAGATAACAATGTATCTAATCTAATCATCATCACGTAAGAAAGTCTGATTGTACTCTACCTCCATCAGCACGTTATCCAAGTAACGCCCACGAGTGCCTTCATTGGCAAGGATCCTCTCGAGGTATCCTGAAACCCTGCTATACATGCTAAACATTGTGTCCTGCCGTGCATTAGAATCGTCGTATTTGCCTTCTTGAATTCTGCCGAGTGCGAAAACAATTGATGTGGCCGAGAGAGCAGTGACGGGCATGAATTTAGTTGGATCAATGAGGTGTCCAGCATGTAATCTATGCCAGATTGTGTTCCTAATCACTGAAAAGACACAGTCCCCCTCGAAATATCCCTACAAAGAATCAGTGTGATTTATAGAAACCAGCTCAAACATGTACCGTATCTTTATGAAGGTACATGTAGTTTGAGTCTGCCAGCATCTCCATCACGATCTTAGCACGCACTTCGATCTGATCAGCAACAGGTACCTGTGTCACCTTCCTTTTGATGTTGAGCAATTCTTCAACATACGCCTCAGCCGAGTTTAGAAACTCGCGACGGATTGTGTTGAGGTCATGCATCAATGCTCTGCTCAGGTCATCCATGAGCTTCTCTGAGTCCACTGATTAGATAGTATATCCAACAAGTTTCAATGACAAGTACTTACGATTAGACAGAGTTGCCATTTGCTCTAAAGCGAACCTGGATACTTGTTTAATGAGCTGCTTTGTAGCTGATTTCCCCAAGAGGCCACATTCAGTGAAGACGTGGTGACAGAGTTCTTCGACTGCTACTTTTGTTAAGTCAGTGGTTTTTTTATCACAACCACCCAATGTGTTTGAGCTGGATGGTAAAAGTGTTGTAGAGGGGCCTGATGTTGGAGGTCGGGGAAGAGTGGGTGTCGGCGGTGCTAGAATCTGAGATTGCTGCTGAGATATGGGAGGTCGTGCAATGGGTCATGCCTAGTATGAGAACGTTAGTTAGTCACCTCACAAATGCAATATTAATTTACCTGTATGACATGGTGGGGGCGAACACTGCCCATGGAAGTCTCACAGCTGCGTGTTGATCGGAAGGCAATGACATGTCATGAAACAGTGTCTCAAACATCATCCAGGTTGATACCATGCAGCACCGCGGCATTACTGACCATCCCGGCTGAACGGTGGGGCTGTATCGAGCTTGACCCCTGTTGTTGTAACCTGCACTGCACAGGCACATCCTGGGCCAGTAGCTGAGGGGGTGGGTGGAACTCGTCAGTGTAGTCATGTGTGTCCGCGTGACCTTGTAAGGTGTCATAATCGAAATCTGTAGCGAGGTAGGAAGGGGAAAATGAAGGGGGGACAGCTTGATCATGATTGATTGTGTTCATCGTCCCCAGCTGTACATCAGGCTTGTCTTGGAGAGTCATCCCTGACTGGTGAAAGGCGGGGTTTACTGTCCATGGCTGTACTGCAGGCACATCTTGATAGTGACTGCCAGTGCTCTGAAAGGGGGGGGTCATTGCAGGCGCGGCATTGAACGCAGGCTCTGGAGTGGGCACATCCAGATAATAATTGCTAGCATTCTGGAAGGGGCAATTCATCATGAGTGCAACATTAAATAGAAATGATCACTGACGTTCTGAGGGGGATTCAATGTGGACGGAATGTTAAATGCAGGCCCCATGGTAGTCGAGTCTTGATATAAGTCACTAGCGTTCTGAAAGAAAGGATTCATCACGCACACGGCATTGAAGGCAAAAATCACTAACATTCTGAGGAGGATCCAATGTGGATGCGATGTTGAAGGCAGGCTCGAGTGTAGTCGAAACATCATGACAACGGTTGCTTGCGCTCACTGTTTCTGGTAGCCTTGAAGCCTCCATGTGAAACATTGAGGTCTGTATCTCTTCTCGACGATGAGAGGCACCCCCAATGACCATCCCAGCGATAGGACAGGGAGGCACATCCTTTTTTTTGCCCTTCGCACGAGACTGGGACATGGAGGGGTAAAACAACACTACAGCGACTGTTCATTGTGATTCGACTGAAATACATGAAAGATACAAATAAATGACTAGTCTAGGGTTCAATCAGTTCAAGGCAAGGTATGATCGTCCATAAATAACAACATACCCATGGCGTGCACATTCGTACAGTTCACACACTGATCTACAACATAGCTTCCGTATCAGACCCGCTGCCCTCTTTAGTAGGGTCATCTGACTGCTCTGACTGCTCTGAAACAGCTTCATCGCTGCTGTCAGGACCTCTGCTGCCCATTTTAGTACAAAGATCCGACCTACCTTCGTTATCACGGCGTCCCTCCATCAGATGAGATAGCTGCACGTCTGCAATGGTGAGGGCCACAAGTTCATCGGCGAACACGGCATGATAGAACTCGACATCGTCCTCCGATATACCACGGGCATGCATAACTCCCTTGATCACCTGGATATCACCCTTAGTAACGTCAAGCTCAGACTGAGCCTCTGTGTTCATCCTGCGGAAAACCTGGTTGCGTTTCTCCAGTGCGTCGATATTTGCTTCTGCCAGGGAAATGCGCTGCAAAATACAATTCCTCGACGCTATCTTCACAGCAAACACGTCACGGATCATCTCATCTGAGAAATGCGACAAGGCCCGTTGAAGAATGGGCTTTCCCTGATCACAATTCACATAGTAAGAAAAAAGGTAAAAAGAGACATACTTGGGTGATATCCTGGAAACTTAAGTCGGTGAATGATGTATTCCCGATGACTCTGTGAGCAAACCGAAGCTCAAGAGGGGGGGAATGTTGAGCAGGATATGCGGGAGGAAGCCCAACTCACCTGCTGGTAGACAGATGGTGGTCTAGGGACAAGAGGTAAACTCATTGTTATTATCCGAGGCGGACTCGGTTCCCTATATATACTACAGGGGCTAGTAGCTACTGTATAGTACTTATGTGATGTAAGTCTCACACTAACTGTAGTAGCTAATA
>JBBPTX010000312.1:0-29614 GCA_038094595.1 Pulveroboletus aff. annulatus
CTATTCTACGTGTAGATACATGTTGTGTACTGATCTAGATATGTATCTACATAAGTCCATCCCCTAGGCCCAACATGATCGACATGAGGAGTTGGCCTGTAACGGAGATTAATATATACACAAGGCTACCAGCTGTTGATCTGCTACGGGTGAATAGAATGGAAGGTGTCAATGGTAATTTAAAGATAAGGGATCACATCACAGTGATGGAGTGACTGATGTGAGGTCTGTGATGATCATGATGTATTAAATATGTATGTGTGATCAGTGGGGCGAAAGGTGAAGGGTTGAAAATGAAGCCCACTGATCTAGAAGGGCCCTTAGATCCCCTGTGTCTAGCACAGTGTCTAAGTCGGGTTTTCCCTTGATAAGATAAAGAAAGCATTTGTATGCGCAAAGTAAAGGTGAAAAATACATAGCTGTAACAGGCACATTCAGCGTGAGAAGAGCAGAAGAGAAGGAGTACTTGCACAGTGGAGGATAAATGTTACGATTCATCGTGCCGGGCATGTCTTTTTCTTTTCTCTCTCTCTTTCCCTCACGCATACGCTCACTCCTCCGCTCTTCTCTGGTTGCCTGCGCCAACCCTTTACCCTTGTCCCTCGGCTCCCCGAGGTATCTCTCATGTACATATTCCTACTTCCGTGTCTTTGTGCTCTTATCTCCCTCATGTCGCCTTATCGCATACATGCTTCGCCTTCTATTGCCGCATGCACCAGCACATTCATGTTTCATTTCCACGCGTGGTTCTATCACATTCTCCCTTGTTCTTTCACATTCTAACGCCGCTTCCCACGCCAGCCCTTAACCTATACCCTTGACCCTGTGACATTACTGTCACGCGTCACCTTTCACTATATATACCAGTCGACCTGGCCTTATGCCCTTTCCCTTAGCTTGATCTTCCCTGTGTATCGGCCTAGCCCTACCTTGCGAATACAAGTCCCCCTTTGATCCCCACCTCTACGAGTCTCTAGTTCAACTCTTGAGTGAACTCTGGGCGTACGAGACACCCTCTCGACATTACCCTCGACCCCCCTCTCAGGCACTACCGAGTGCCAACACCGCCGTTTCCTCAACGGTTGATCCCCCGACTAGGTTGGAACAGGGCTATGTGCAACCCTACCCGGGCCACACATAACAATAAACATGCTTATGAGATGTATGGAAAGTCATAGAACGACATGGAAGGAATGAGGTTAAGCATGGGAAAAGAAAAGTATTAGTCTGATATCGTAAGAGAAGAAAAAGCATTCATCCTGTGAGTGAATCGTAACAGACCTTACCCAAGGCCATGTGTAACACATATGTCCATCCCCCAGGCTCAACATGATCAACATGAGAAGTCAGCCTGTAGTGGAGATTAATAACTACATGAGGTTACCAGCTGTTAATCTGCTGCAGGTGGATAGAATGGAAGATGTCAATGGTAATTAAAATAAGGGGTTACATCACAGTGATGGAGGTGACTGATGTAAGGTCTGTGATGATCATGATATATTTAAATACGTGCTGTGATCTGTGAGACGAAGTGTGAAGGGTTGAAAATGAATGCCCACAGATCTTGAAGGGCCTATAGATCCCCTGTGTCTAGCACAGTGTCTATGTTGGATTTTCCCTTTGATAAGATAATAAGAAAGCATCCATATGTGCAAAGTAAATGTGTGAAAAATATATAGCTGTAACAATAAGAATAGGGATACTAGCCTTTATGAGAGAGAAGGTTGTGAAGAAAGCTGTCCATAGGAAAGCTTGGAAATAGGGAAGTGGATAAGAGACAGAGTGAGGAGAAAAGTGTAACATCAACAAGATAATGACCCCAAACATACCTCTAAAAGAGTTTAGAAATGGCTTGACATTCATGATTGACCCAGTTGATGAATTTATGTATATAGTGAAAGGTTACCTGTTGAGGGCAAGCATGAGAGACACATAAGGGCTGGTCTAGAAAGCAGCAGTAGAATGTCAAAGAATGTAATAGAACCAGGCATAAGAGAGGAACATTAAAGGCTAGCATAGTGATGGTATAAGAACTTGAAGAGCAGAAGCAAAGGGTACCTGCACAGTGAAGGATTAGGCATGCTGACAAGGCAAGTGGATCGTTGTGGAATGCTATGAAATATGAAGTATTCAACATGGGAAAGATGTGCCCCAAGAGAGAGAGGAGAGAAAAGAGATACACCCTAGACCAAATTGTAACAGAGGTCAGATATATAGATGTATTAGTAGCATTGAGCTACTGATGTCAGTTATGCCACTGTATTTTTTACATGTGTTCCCCCCACCAAAACTCACTAAATACCTTAGCAGGAATCAATCTCACCTGACACAAATCAAATTCCGATATGGTACATTTGCCCCTATGCTTATATAATCCATCTCAACCACATCCGGCGAGTCTGGACTCTGTAAGACGAGGGTCTATGCGCGAACCACCACTCAGTTGCTAGATTCAATCCAACAGGTCCTTCCCAAAAGGGTGTGTCTTACTCCATGTCAGGACATCATATTTTCTCATACGGGAATAGACACAGAATCAAGGACTCTGAAATGATGGTTAGCACGAGATGAGCAAAAAATGTATCAACATCAGATTCATGCAATTTTGAATTGATCATATCGACAGGAAAAACGGATGCCTCAGGCGACTTGAACATGCCAGTGGTGACAACATGTCGGGGTCTTACGTGAAGGTACGTATAGGCTGAGACTGCCAGTGGAAGAGAAGCACAGTGACGATGGTGGCATCTAGAAGTCCAATATCATGATCTTGATTATCCTAAACTGATCCAACGAACAAGCCACGGACTGCGCCTCCATCCCCGCTCGGGCTTATTGTGTCAATCTCACCCCCAAGCGAGTCGGCCGCTTCACCGCCTCGCTGACACTGCCTTGGAACACTTTTCACCGCTTACCGCCGTGGTTCTCGGCGACCAGCAGTGAATTATGGGTCTATTTACGTGTTGGCGAATCTGGAATGCGATTTTTCCGGACGTACCGTTAGGGGTTGTCTGCTGTGAGTCTGATGCTGACGTCGCGCAGTTTTATTTCGTCCACGCCAACGGGTACAACATGCCGCGGTAGGCTGTGATGTTGGTGAGTTTGGAGCACGCTGAGCATCTGTTATGAAATATTGATTGATGAGTATATCCCATGTAAACATCTCCGTTCGAGAATTGATCAAGGGGGTTGGCTGGAACGAAGCATCAAATGCGCACAGGAAACGGGTGACCTCGTCCTTGGAATTTCCAAGAGAGACCTGGCCGGTGCTGATCAAATGATCGAGTGCTTCGATCAATTCGCGTCTTTACATCTTTTACTGACCCCTTTTTCGAGTTTAGAAAACTAAAATTTTCCGTGAATTTCACAGGCTTGTTGAGACCGTGGCGGCGAAGACACACACATATTTTTCCCCTTCAGGTACACTGGTACGGGATTCGATCCTTTCTTGAATGATCTGAGGTCAGAGTTTGCAGACCTCATCGCAAATGATAGGGCAAGTCCGAGTCGCGCGCAATGGTCAGCACACAAACACTCCGAGTCTTGCACAGGTGGAACGGCAAGTTGCAAACGTCGTGACGTATGATCGTTCCATACTGTCGTTGCCGTTCTCCTGCGCACGCCAGTGCGTGTTAAGAGGGAGACTGACTTAGGGGCTAGTGTACCGACCCGCAAGATGGTAACCAGGATACAGCAAGTCGGGACAAAGATCAGAGATCGCATCCTGTGGCCTATAACACAGGGTGTCACGTCGCACCACGAACCCGCGTCTGTGTTTGCAGACGAAGCGAGTCAAGGAGACGGTCGAGATGCGATCAAGTCAGATGCGATCGCAGTTGCGTCTGACAGTTTATGGCTCACCCCTTTGACGGCCAAGAAACACAGGAACACTCACAGCCACCTCCGAGTTGATACCTCCAGTCGTCTCGTCCAGACCGCCAAGAAGGCAGTCACGACACATTTTGCCAACGGGGAACGGGTCCGTTCACCTTGATCGGGTGCATACGGTTACCCCTAAGTTTACCTCCACTTGGAAGTGCTCCTAATTCTCCGATGACGGCGAATTTTTGCGAACCCCGTCGAACACAGCATGTATATGAATAACTAACCAATAATGTTAGCGGCCTGTGGTACTGCATCAAGACTGGATGTTTCCGCATAATTTGACCACCGCTCAGAAGCGTTCATCTTTCGACCGTCCCAAGAACGTTCTAAAACGCATTTAGCAGATCAGTGACTGTTGTCATGCACGATTTTTCTCGACAACATCGATGATAAAGGTAGCACGCTGCTCTGTACAGCCCGAGCCGCCCAGCTGAGTAAGCGCGAGACGCCGGTATCTTTGTGGAATAACGCCCGGTGACCACCACGGAGCCTCTACCCCGCACCTGGTACGATGCGTTACGCAACAGGGACGTGTCCTCCCCGATGCATCGCTGCAGAAAGTGGGTTGGCCCAACGTCGAATCGACCAGCGATCAGAGACCCAGTGTGATTTACGAACGCGAGAGAGACGAACGGGCTTGATTGACCATCTACGAACGGGTCCGCCCCGACGAAAAAGGTACACGAGTCCCTCATGCCTTCCATAGGGGGCTATTGGGGGTTATTTCCTCAGGAACGTCCGGGTATGGTCATTGGTGATACGTTTTCTCCGGACGGCTCATTTTGCCATTCGCGGCTAGTGTCCGGCAGCAACTGTTTTCCCCCGAAAAATCAGATATCGGTCCGTGGAGCACCATTTTTGATGCGGCATCGATGGGACGCTTCAACCGGGACCCGGGAGGCAGTACGCGCACGATATACCCAAGTTCAAGGTCCGTCACCGTTCATGACGTCGTGCAGAATGCCCACTTTGGCATCAGAGCAGTGCCAGTGGCGAAAGCATCATTTTGGAAGCCTATTATGAGGTCATCGTCCGCAGCACGACCGGGAAGGAGGGCGCACCGTAACCCATAGTACGCATGCATGACCGACGTAGACCGCCTTTTCGCCAGCTGTGGCCGGTTGCTGTACGGGCAACGTTCCGAACGTGATTTGAATCCGATCGCCGACGCGGTCCATGGGAAACCCCCGAGCCACATCATGGTTATCTTGTGATAATCGGAGCTATACTTGATTGGAACGTTGGTGGATGATACGAGCGCGGAGTGGATCGGACTGCTGATCGCCGATCGTGGATGAGGGGACGCCGGAAGGATCTAATCAAAGGGGGTGCGGTTTGGCCCGCTAGGAAACGTCACGAGGTGCTCGGGTGTGCTGATCACGCTACCGCGGGCACTAGCGGCATTGTCCCCGACGTCAAACGAAGGACAGAGGCGATGATGGGAAATTACATGTGTAATGCGGTCTGTCAACCGGTGGCGGATGTGACACTAGCATGGGGACTTTTTGCATGTCTTCAGTCACCAACGAATCGCCGGTGTCACCTACTAATTGAAACACGTTTATCGATCGGTTAGCAAGAATACGTGCTCCGGAAGCGAGCGACAGGGCACTGCAAGAAGAATCGAGTACAAGAGAAGAACAGTGCCACCATACAGCGTGCCAAAAATCGTTGATCAGCTCTCAGTTCTATGCGGGTATGCTGTTAATTAGACTCCTATAGTTATAGTACTATAGGCACGCACCAATGACACCTCTACCGCGGCCGACGGGAATAACAACTCTCCTTCCCTGACTATCGTTGTGTGCCTCTTACCTTGTCCTATTGTACAGATCATCAGTAATTTGGTAAATACATTACCCAGTCCCTTCTGGAACCACGGTAACAATGGACTGGGTAATTTGTAATGAGCCTAGGCTGTGAACTGCCGTGAGCGCGACACCAACAATGGCATAGCCTTTTTTTAGATACTCAACGTGAACGATGTTCTAGGCTGGCAAGTTGGAACTGCCAGCACTACCAATTTACATAAAATGCGTGTCTTAGAGGCCGGGGTGTCCAAAACTCCGGCGAGTCGTGGTCACTAGAAGACTCGCTACGCCGCATCTGACGTGGCACCGCTTCAATAAGTAACATGATAGCGGAGGTCGTCATGATCCAAATCGGTCGGGCGGTGTCGTTTCCTCGCTGGCCTGGACTAGTACTACAGAATCTTCGGTACAAGTTGTCAGCCAGAGATCCCGCGGTTTTTCCGATCTAAATTGGCTGAATGTAACCATTAATACGCACACCCAATGAGGGGAGACGCACCGTCTTGTTCGTAGTCCTCGCTGAGCGATCCAACATTGCTGGCCGACGTGGCAGTCGAGCTGAAATTCAATCTCAAAAAAAAAAAAAAAAAGTTCATGACATGATCATGATTCATGAAGCTTCTGCAGGCCGTCATGATCTAAATTAGCTGAGCGATGAGACAAGCCGATACGTACGCTCGGGTTCAAAGTGGCTTGTAGTAGCAGTAATACAGGACTTTCCATTGTCACGTTGGACACTTTTTTTTTTTTTTTGTATTCTGCGTATTCGTTGTGCCTATTGGGCACACGTGCGGGCAGACGCAAGTACAAGACACAAACACACAGCCCACCATCCGGTCCGGCGTTTAGATTGATCAAACGGGTCGCGCTTTGAATCTCCCCCCCCCCGCCGCAGAGTACCCCATTTGCACGACCGAGACCGAAACAAGGGATGCGCGCACACGGCGCTCGGGAACAGTTTAAAGAGAGCCCACCGTGTGATTTTGGTCCACGTCCATGGCGCAATTGGAGTGCGCGGTCGAATCGGCCTCTTGAATTGGAATGTGTGCGGGTCTGCTGACCGAGGGCGTGAGAAGGAGGCGGCCCGGGCGGATACGAGGGCTATCGCGTTTGTAGATAGGGGGGGGGGGATATGCAAGTGAGAGAGGTCCAGCCGCAGGCGAAGCATCCTGGTGGACTACGAGGAATAAATAACATTCGGGGGATACACCAAAAATTGGTACATTGGGCCGTGCTGTAAAGAATGCCCTTGTCAGGGGAACCGCAAGTTGATGGCAGATGAATTTGACTATGATCGGAGGTCCAACATGTCGTCGTGCTCAAGGAACGGGGCTGGCTAAGGATGGCTTGCCAAGGTAGAATTCGGACCGGGCGCTGATGGAGCCTTGCTGTCAGGGGGGAATGAATATAAAAGTGGCCCTGTCTGATTGGCATGGAGTGTATGACAACCCAAAGTCAAAATCGACCCACCTGCCAAAAGATCGGGACACCGAGCATTGGATTTGTCTGTCTACGAACAACGAACCAAGCGTACAATCAGGCCTGTCCTGGATACCTGCATCATTCAGCTAGCTGCGGCTGGCCAACGCCTCCACCAGAAGCTGCCTAGTGGGGCCGACAAGAGCGGACGTTCGGTGAGACGCATCTGACAATGTGCTCCCACAGGATCCGATTGCGCCGCAGAGAAAGAGATTGAGTGCACGTATCGATCGCTTGGCCGCGCCCTGAACGAAAAGGAGAAATGCATTCACGTCCCCCGAGTGTCAAAACACAAACACTATCAACCGTACAGCCCTGAATAAAACACCGATCATATCATACTGGTATTATTAGTACAGTACAACCCAAACTAGTCGTCGTCCGCATCACAACGCCCATGATGCATGTACGTCAGGCGCAAAGAACATGTCCACGTGTGCCAGTGCACTCCACGCTTCTTGTGGCCGTTGTTCCAAGAAGGTGTCGATGGCTGCGCTCCAATCTGATAGATCGTCGAGTGCACACTCACGCGCAAAGTCGTCATCGACGGGCTTGTCGTCGGTGTGTTCATGGGCAATCGAGATGGACTCGATGCCACACGACTGGAGTGCGTCGAGGGTAGAGGGGAGATCGTCGACGGGGATGCGCGATGCATTGATGTGCACGTGCGCGACATGCGGTGTCGAGGGTTCGAGGGGTGGAGCAAGGGCAGTTCCCAGCTCGAGGGACCGCAGCGAGGGACAGGCGTGTAGCCACGCCGAGCACGCGCGAGACTCGGAGTCGGTCGCGTACATGCTGCCCGTGAGGACGAGGGTGTGCAAGGCGGGGGGGTGGTCGATCTCGATCTTTGTGTCGCAACCGAGCCACGTGTCGCGGATGGCGAGGGAGCGAAGAGAGGGCAGACGCAAGAGACTGGGGAGTGCGAGATCACTTTTCAAGGTGGGGTGAGGTGGCACATCGACGTCGTTGGTCACGATGGGGACACCCAAGGGGACGTCGCACGGGTCGACGTGGATGGCAGAGCGGGTGATGCGCGAGAGGGTGAGATGGGTGAGCGAGGGCAGCGATGCGGCGAGTGCGACGGCCAGACGCTCGGAACTGCGGGCAAGATGAGCGATGGCGGACGAGAGCGCAGAGACGCTTACACGGGTGCCACGTCCTCGGTGCCCCAGCAGCTGATCTCGCATGCGTGCACGTGCGCGAGACGGGCAAAGGCTGCGACGGCTCTTTCGGGGTCGATGGACGATGCGAGGGAGAGGGAGAGGGACTGGAGACGGGTGCAGCGGGCGAGGATGGCGAGGAGGGGGTCGGTGCACGGCGCGCCGGGGGTGGCGACGGCGAGGGATCGGACATACTGGCCGTACGCGGGGGGGACGTGGGCCGCAAACGCACGGACGGACGCGGCGGTGGGGAGGGTGACGCTGGCATAGATCGCGGGGAGACAGAGCGAGCGGGATGCGGCGGAGGTGGCGGCGAGGGACCGGACGGCGCCGGGGGGTAAAAGGGCGACGACGGCGAGGTGGAGTTCGGCGGGGAGTGCGAGCCAGGACATGGCTGGAAAAGCGAGCGAGCGAGGGTATTTGTATCTGTCCTCATCTCCATCTTTGTCGGGCCTGTCGCCGTGTTTCGTTCTCGTCGGCACACTCGAATCTTCCCACGCCCTGAGTGCTTCTCCCGGCCACCGCCGCATTGGATTCTCGCTCCTAACCGGAGACATTCCGTCCGACACGGCGCATTCCGCCCACTCCGCTTGTCCCGGCCACCATCAAGCCACTCGCCAGATCTCATCTCGGCATTCATCCGACCCTCGCGTCCCCTTTTGGATTGATAACCTACGACACATGACTACTGCTACGCCTTGCCCGCACCCGCCGCCTTGGCATCCTCTGCCGCGGCCACCGCTGGGTTCACCTTTTTCCCGTCCTTCCAGCGGATGCGTGGCGGGGGCGCACGGTTGCGACGACCCTCGCGCGATCGCACACGCACCACTGTCGACGTGGGTCAGCCAGCTTGTCCTGCACGGACGGGCCTCGCTTACCGTGCGAGTGGATGGCGCACGACACACAGTATGCAATCTTGATGTACAGTTTTGGAATCACATATTCTGTGCACATCAATGTCCGAGTTCACTCAGTCAGACAAGGACGCACCGGGATACACGCTCGCCTCGCTGATATCACGCACAGCAGCACTCTCGACCATGTTCCGCACCGTAAAACGCTTGATCGCCTTGTCTTTGGCAACGCATCGCGAACAGTTGGAGCACCGCACAAAGCCAACATGTCCACGCCCCTTTTTGTTGCGACCGCCGTTTCTTCTCTTCTTGGTCTGTCAAAAGGCATGAGCATCCACCCCTTGTGGCCATCCACCGCATCCACCCCCGATCCCCAGCACGGCTCGTGGACATGTCAGAGAACGGGGCTCACCATCGTGTGCTCTCTCGCGTGTGCTGGTCCGTCGTGTCGTGGTGGTCTCTTGCTCTCCCTGCCCTCCTCACTTCGGGATCTTCCATATACATTTCACACGCTCGTGGTATGACCTCGACCTGCCCTAACTACTCAAAACACCGTCTCCACCTCACTCTCGTCCTTTGCATCCACGCACAATCGTCTCAACACCGCCTGTTCCTCTCCCGTCTTGAACACCTTGCTCAGCCCAAACTTGGCGTCACATGCTATTCGGAACGCGTCTGCACGCGGCGACGCGATCTGGCGGAGATACGCGACAATCTCCAACCCGTCCTGTTCACACAAGATAGCAGTCGCGTTTGAGAACGTGACGACGACGGCGACGTACCTCGATACCCAGCATCATCTCGTCGGCCAGCGCGGAAAACAACAGATCCTCCACCTCCTCCCTTGGCGCGTCCAGTAGCTGCGACACCCGCGCAGCAGCGAGGATGGCCGGCGCGGACAATGCATGCGATTGCAGATACTGCGCGTTGAACACATCGAGCGAGACCTCGGCGGGTTTCAACGCAGCCACCGCCTCGTCGAGGACAGACTGGATCGTCTCGGAGACATCGCCCACTGCCAACGCCGCGTCAGTCTCCATACCCAGCACACACGCGACTGCGCACCTGTGCGTGCCAACTCTGCAATGCGGACATGCACTTCCGGGTGCTGCGGGTCACACGCATGCGCCCGACGCAGCGCTTGCGCAGCTTTCAGATACTTTTCTACACACGCGCTTAATTCCCGTCAGCGAGATCGTCTCGAGACACGCACTCTGCCGTATCGCCACATCAAACACCGTCACGTTCACGTCCACATGGTCCTTGCCAAACTTGCCCAGCGTCCCCAAGAACTTGCTCGCACGCTCCAATGGATCATCCGCCGTCAGCAGTTTCAGTCCCTCTGGATCGTCATCCTTGGGTGGGAGTGGCTCCAGTCCCTTGTCCTCGTTCTGTTTCGACCGCACTAGGAACAAACACGTCATGAATACAAACAGATAACACAATGCCTCGATTCACCCTTTTGCATGCTTGCATCGTCATACTCGGGCGACGTCTCGGCAGTCGCTTTATGCGCCGCCTTCTTTGCCTTGTTCAGCGCTTTCTTGGATACTTCCCCCGAGGGTTCTGCTAGGGATGATCGGTCGAGAAGACCGGTGAGCAAGACCCCGGTGCACAACGTGGGGGGAGTCTCACCCGGCGGATGTAGGGACTGGATGATCAAAGGATCGTCGTGCACCTCGATCCATATCTGGCCAAGTGATCCATTAGAACAGCACACTTGGCAAGAAGATGCATTACCCGAGCGCTCCACAATGCAGCATGCACGTACGCGGGGTGAGAGTGGAGATCATCTTCCCATCCTAGCATGCTTGGAAAAAAAAGTGAGATCGGGCGCCACGTTGTCCGGACATGGACCCACGCAATGTAGGAACCCAGCATACTCTTGCGGAGCGAATACAGGTGGAAATCGTATTGCTCCTCGCGGAACATTTGGAACATCTAGACTTTGTTCTCTAGCACGGACGGAGCGCATCGGTCAGCGAAGCATCTACCTTTTGGATAGAAGAGTACGTCTTGAGTGCATGGTGGTACTGTCCCAGACCTCTCTGTGCGTCGGCCACTTCGGTGAGATAATGCAATGCCTGCATCTCCAACAAGTCTGCGCCGGGGGGCACCCCTTTCTAAAGACAAGGTCGTGACGCACGCGCCAAGAAAGAACAGAGATCAAACCTTGGTGAACAGGCCCAGGACATCGTCGGCTTCGATGATCATCCCCGCACGTAGACGATATTTGCCCGACTTGGTGTTCACGTACCGGTCTTGTCCGTCGAGTTTGCGGGCGTCGTCCATGGCGCGTACGGCCCCGTATGGATCCCCAGCACGTTTCAATACGCGTGCCTTGGTCATGCACAGCTCTGGCAGTGTCGGCGTATGCTCCATCGCCACGCGAAGCATCTCGAGTGCCTTTTCGTGTTGTCCCAGAAAAGAATAGTGTTGTGCGAGAAAGTAGAGGGTCCAGAGATAATATGTAGGATCCGACGCGTGCGCTGGGTGGTCTGGTACACAGAAACCTTGGATGATATCTTGAATCGTCTGTAGCTTGAATGGATCGGTGTATAGATTCTTGACGTCGCTAAAGAGGGAGGGGATCCCCTTTTCGAGTGCACGCACGATGTAGGGCTTGACCAGTTGACAAAACACCTCGCCTGGAAATGGGTCAGGACGTGCGTCGACGACATGTGTCCTGACTGACCTTGTGCGATCGTCAGAGCAAGTCGTCGATGTGTATTCGCCTTTGGGTGTCTGGCCGAGAATGCGTCGAGAATGCCGAGGGCTGTTATTCGCGACGCGTCCGTCAGGCTGTCTTTCATGGCGTAAGATCGCGTCAGGACAGGGTCAGCATGGGGCGCATTACCAAGATCAATGCCAGCATTGACGAGGAATGCCTTGTAATAGTCTAGGTTGTCGGGATTCAGGTCGATCAGTTCTCTCCACGATCGTTCGGCCCCCTCTGTCCATTCCTCCCACCGTGCGCTGCCTGTGTCGACCGTCGGTTTGAGTTTGCCGTACAGACGTGCTGAATGACGGGATCAGCAAACAGAGATGGGCCGATCGATGTGCTTGCCTCGACATTCCGTGATGGCTGGACGGTCCACCAATAGTCTGTCCTTGTCCTTTTTATCCAAGAGCGCCAGGGCTTCCTCGCATTCACCCAACTCTTCGAGTACCTGGATGTGGAAAAAGACCAATTCGCCGTACTCGGGGTCACGTGGAGGAACGTTCTAGATGCAGAATGAATGGGATGGCGACACAATGTTTACGACATACCCGCAAGAACATGTCAATGTGATCCAAAAAGCGTCTTGCTTCTGTGACGTTTCCGGCTAGTTTGAACGCGAGTGCGACACCAATCCAGTGGACACGCAAATAAGGACGCAACCGAAGCATGTGAAGGCGTGATTCGACGAGCGCGTCGAATTGACGGGTATGCGATTGCAGGATCGATGTCTCCCGAACAATGTTGAAGTTGTCCTGTCATGTCCGGCGTCAATGTGGCGGGGAGTGAGTGCGCGTGAGGGTGCACCTTGTCGATCTTGAGTGCCATCGTGTACGATTTGAGGGCTTCTTCGTAGTTGTGCTCGCCCTTTTGGATGAGGGCCCAGACGTGCCAACATATGTGCGATTGGAGGTCCTTGCGCATGCCGTCCTTGATGAGGGCGATGCCGGGTTCGCGCTCGCCGAGATGGACCATGACGAGACCCTTCATGCACAAGGTTTCTATCGCCAGTCGGACCCAAGACATGCGACGGCGTGGAACGTCTACTTGCCTCCATGCTGTGGATATTTCTTGAGGATCTGGTCTGCAATTTTGCGTCCCTTTGCGAGCTGTTTTTGTTCGTACGCCTGCAAGAGCTCTGAAAAGAGCTTGCGCTCCTTTTGCGGCAGCGTCTGCGAGGCCATGGCGGAGAGGAGGCGGTTCGAACGCGCACGCCGATCGGCATGTAATCGGAGTATGAATATATTCGATCTCCGAACCCGACGCGCGAGGCCAGGGACGCGTTTCCCGTTGGCCTCCACGACGATGGTGGCTCACACGCGCACCGCCACAACACCCGCCAAGAAGCTCGCCTTCAACGACAAGCTCGTCGGCAAGTCCCTCTCGACCGACGCGCTCCTCAAAAAACTCAAAACACTCCACACCGAACTCGCAGAACTCGACCAGGAACTCGTCGACGTCGCCTCGCTCGCGTCCGTGCGCACGCAGCTCATCAACACGTCCCTCCTTCTCCACAAGGACAGAGGCGTCAAGGCGTACACGGCGTGTTGTCTCGCCGACATACTCAGGCTCTATGCACCCGACGCACCGTACACCCAAAACGAACTCAAGGACATCTTTCAGTTCTTCTTCAGGCAGCTTTCGACCGGTCTCAAGGGCACCGATGCACCGTATTACAACGAGTACTTTCACCTCCTCGAGTCTCTCTCCACCGTCAAGAGCGTCGTGCTCGTCTGCGATCTCCCACATGCAGACGAACTCATGTCCGAAATATTTCGCGACTTTTTTGGCCTCGTACGACGCGACCTTGCGAAAAAGATGGAGCTGTTTATTGCCGACATCCTCGTCGCACTCATTGACGAGTGCCAGTCTCTTCCCAGCGACGTCCTCGATACCATCATGGCACAGTTCCTGGACAAGAACACGGTCCGTCGACCCGCATGTTCCGCTCTGCCTTTTGTTTCTAATACTCCTTAGCGTCTCGATCAACCCGCCTACAGGCTTGCAGTGCAGATTTGCAATGCGACAGCCGACAAGTTGCAGCGTCACGTCTGTCAGTATTTTACGGACATTATCGTCACAAATTCAAAAGACCTTGACTCGGAGAGTGACTTGGATGAAATTCGCACCGCACATGACCTTGTCAAGCAACTCAGCAAGTCTTGTCCCTCTCTCCTGCACAGCGTCATACCCCAGCTCGAGGAAGAGCTCCGTATCGACCAGGTTCAAGTGAGGTTGATCGTCACCCAGGCACTAGGGGACATGTTTGCGGAAAAGGGTGGCCCCGATCTCATCAGAAAGTATCCAGCGACATGGAACGTGTGGTTGATGCGCAAAAACGACAAGGCAGCGGCTGTCCGGCTCAAACTCGTCGAAAGCGCAAAAGGATTGATCTGGAACCTGACCGAACACAGGGAGAGTGTCGAAGGCAAGCCCCCATCTCGGGACCTATCGACGACGGCCTTGACGTGCTCTTGAGTAGAAATGCTTCAGCTCAAACTCCTCGATCCCGACGAGAAAGTTCGTGCCGCGGTGTGCAAGGTGTATTCCCAGCTCGATTACGAAACCGCGCTTCACTATGTCTCGGAAGCACAACTTCGGGCGGTTGCGGGTCGTGGGATGGACAAGAAGCACACTGTCCGTGTGGAAGCCATGAATGCGCTTGGCAAGCTGTACAGCCTTGCCTATCCAGAGATGTACGTCTCTTGTTTTTTTTTTTTTTTAAAGTCGGCCTCTAATGCGCTGCATGTAGCGAAAATGGCGATCCGTCTGCGCTCCGACATTTCGCGTGGATCCCAAACGAGATTTTGCACATCTCCAACATGACGGCCGAAGCCAAGGCAGCTGCGGAACAAGTCATTGCCGAATACGTTCTTCCGCTCCCCTCTACTTCCACCAATTCTGCCTCCACATCCAAGACCGTCGAGGTTGACGAGGCAGTGTGGACAGATCACCTTCTCAACATCATGCAACATCTCGATAACATTGCCATCAACACCATTCTAACCATGACCGGGATTAAAGCAAAGTGCGTGGGTTGATTTTCCTATTGCGGGCATCAGGGCCGATGGTATGCATAGTCGCCCGACCATGTATGAGCATTATCTCCAAGCATGCATACAGAATAACGTAAGCTCTCTGTGGATGTTTGTTGGGTGTCCCTTATTAGCGTCTCAGGGCGGCGTGATCGACGAAAACGAGGAAGCCACTATACAACGTCTAAACAATGTTGTCAGACTCTTGTCTCGTACGTGATTCTGGGGACTATACCCATTGTTTTAACCCTTTGTACCAGGTCAATTCCCCGATCCCCACAAAGCAGGCGAGGACCTGCATGCCTTTGCCAAGGCGAACGAGAATAGGTTTTACAGGTTACTCAAGACGTGTATTGATCCCCAGTCCGATTTGAAGAGCATCGTCAAAGCCTCCAATGAATTCCTGCGGCGCGTACAGCAATCAAACGAGTCCATCCTCCAGACGATGACCATCTTTCTTCGTCGCGCGACCCTCCGTATCGTCAATCAGTCGTCTATCCCGACGCTGATCAAACGGATTCAAAAGTCGGCACCGTCGTCGAAACATGCCCAACAATTGTTAACATTTATATCAAAACATTGTCCGATCCTGTATAAGCCACATGTCAGCGAACTCACCAAGGCCATTTCCGACGAGAAGAACGTGGCTCTGGTGGAGGTTGGCACACATGCACTCGCCACGCTAGCGAAAACTGATGACTCCCAAGCGGCGCTGGACAAGTATGTGTGTTTACGTTGTCTTTTGCTTGTTGGTTGACACGTGTCATGCAAGACGGACGCTAGAACGCATAACGCGATTTGCACTGGGAGAAAACCCAAAGATTGCCAAGTTTGCGGCCCGCTTGTTGGCGTCTGTGAAGGACCATGAAGATGCATGCGTGGACATTATTGAAGTATGTTCCTTTTCCAACGTTTTTGATGTTGCAATGTGTTCATCGTTTGACAGCGCATTGCGGAAAAGCTTTCGGAAGCGACCCCAGAGGAACTTGTTGGTCATATAACGGTCTTGGCGCAAATGGCACGTTTCAAGCCCAATGCATTTGAGCATAGGAGTGACGCGATTATGAGTTTCTTGATCAAAAAACTGATCATGGGCCGACGGCCAAAGGATCCGGTAAGGATGTTGTATCTCGATCTTCTCTGTAATCTAACTTTGTTACAATCAAGGAGGACATGGATATTGACGCAGACTGGGTAGAAGATGACGACGTGCTACCAATACAAAAAGCAAGGACTCTTGCTTTAAAGGTTTGTCGGAATCGGTGTCTCGCAAGTGCGTCTGCGGAAGACGCGGTGGAACTTGCAACACCTGCGTTAAAAATGTTTTCGACACTGCTGGAGCACTCGGGATCGTTTTCGGCAGATGCGCCGGATAGGTTGGTTTCTAATGTCCACTCTGGTCCTGAGATTGATCACCCCTAGTGCGTCGGTGAAGTCGCGCATGCGATTACAAGCCGCCGTGTCGCTCTTGCATCTTTCCACAGTCGAGGCATATGCAAACGTGATCACTGGCAACTTTATATGGCTAGCTATCACCGTCCAGGCAAGTCTCTTCAAACGCATGTCCTCGCTAGTCGTGACGTGCATCTGTTCAGGATCCATGTTATCATGTCCGAATAAACTTTCTAACAAAACTCGTGTCTCTGTTAACCGCACGCAAACTCCCTCCGCGCTTTAACACGATACCCTTTCTTACGATCCACGACCCTGAGGCCGATGTCCGAGACAGGGTAAGCCCTACCCCACAGAACCTGGCTCCGAATGTTGAAGCTCTTTTTAGGCCATAGCTTATATTTCGTTTATCTCCAAATCTATTCTACCCGCTGCACGCATTGATCAACTAGAAATAATCTTCATACGTCTCTTACATCTTCTGGCACATCATCCCGACTTTTCAACCGCACACGAGAACATGCAAGAGATGGCAAAGTAGGCATTCGTTCTGTTCTCGTACCGGACCACCCGCTCATTTCTCCCTAGGTATATTGAATTCTACCTCGATTTGGTTGCAAGTCCTGAGAACATTGCGCTCCTCTATCACCTTGCAATGAAAGCCAAGACTGTACGCGACTCCGAATCACATACATTCAGCGAGGTTTGGTGATTTTCTCATGGCTTGTCATCACTTGTTTATCATTTGCTATCACTGGATCTAGAATCTGTATACGATGGCGGAACTCGCCCAAGTACAAATCAAGTCCCGCGCGCAAGCTCGGTCATGGACCCTTCAAAGCTATCCCGGTAAAATCAAACTGCCCTCGGACATTCTGCGTCCATTACCGAATCCCGAAGCTGTCGCCAAGGTGAGCGATATACTTGACTCGCCGAATTACCGCGGAGGCTCTTGCTGAAACATGTTACAGGTCGTCCGAACGCAATATCTTTCCGAGGAGACCACAGCCTGGCTGCAGGAGATTAGGGGGCATAAACCACCCGGAGCTACGAAGGTGCGTAAAATCAAATTTTGTTTGTCTGTGATCCGTGGACATTTGGGTTGCTGTAGGAGAAGAGACGGGAATCGAGAGAGACGAGGCATGACAAGTCGCCCCCTGCGAAGCGCAAGGCTTCGCGCGCGCGCGCGAACGGGGCTCCCAAGTAGGCTCTTTGCTGTGCAGCGAGCGTACAGCCTTCTAACGACGGCTTGATGCGCAGGCGTGCCAAGACGCGCAAGGTAGCGCGGTGGACGAGTGATCAGTCCGAGTCAGAAGAGGAAACTTCAGACGAGGAGGCGTCGAATCCTGATCTATCAGAGAAAGCGACGTCTCCGAGGCGGTCGAGTTCCGTACCGAGTGAAACAGGGCAAGATAGCAACAAGGAAGAGGATGGCGGGGAACCATCAGAACGGGAGAAGAAATTTGGTCGAAAGGCAAGAGCGAAGGCACAGGTGAGTCACATGCGGCGTTGATGGCACTGTAGTATTAATCGGCCGAAAAGGAAAAGATAAGCAAGCAAGTAAAGAGGAGCGCGGGACGACCGAGAAAGTCTTGACTGCGACCCGCAGTGCGGATTGTATACAACCTAGTTGTTTGTGATGGGTCTTGTACTGCTATGCGTGTTTGTGTCGCTCTCGTAATCTCTACGATTTTGATGGGTTGTTTTGTGCAGGTTGGACCGTGCGTAAGTCATGGACGTAAACTTTGACGACTTTGCTCCGATCAGGCGTGGTTACAGCTCTCAGCCAGGGCGCGTCACTGCTTCGAAGTTCGAAGCTGAAGCGCTGACCGATGATCAGCGGAAAGGGGATAAGGTGAGTGTGCCTCGGACTTTGTTTGGGATTGCACGTAAGTATCTGCTCGAAATTGATTAAACTGATGTAAAGTATGTGGCGAAGTTCCTAGTTATTGTGCCCTGGAAGGGCCGCACAAAAAAAAATGGCAGCGCCGACGCCTTGAGACATGCGAGCGCTGCTTCCCAAGAGGTAGGCTTTTGGGATTAGTGAACTGACGTGAAACAGTTACTTGTCAACTTTTTGTTCGGTGTCTTACACGCCCCTCGTTCCTAGATGGCATCGAATTCATTTCATCAAGCACGTCATTGTTCCGCGAGGATGGGGGGCGCAAACATTTCATGTGTCTTGGTCAGAAGGGCCATCTCCTCGGCTTAGAAGCCAGTTGATTGCGTTGGGTGTTCTGGAATGCGGCAGAAGTTCCAAGGTTGTCTCGGCGCTGTGGGAAGCGTTGTCCCAAGGGTGTTGTTGAACTGAGCTCGATAGCGGGCTGAAGTAGCACCAGCGGCGGGCCCGCCGTCGTCCATCCTGTTGTCCCCTCCCGCCCCGCGGCCCGGCCTTGTTGGGACATTAGTCCGTCCGAGCTGGCCCGGTGTTAGTAGGGTGCTTTTTGTCAGATCGCTCAGGCCGCCGGCGCTCGAGATGCAGCTGTTGATACGATCATCGGGTTCGTTTTTCAGGTCCCATCTTTAAGATCTCCGAGTCGCAAGTCATCCGGTCCATAGGAATCCTGGGCCCATGAACGCGGGTCCTGCGTCAGCTCATTTACAAGTCGCGGTGAGTGCGACGTGCTTTCTGCTTTGTGTGTGAGCGGCGCACTGCAAATTCTGAGAAGAACGATCTACGGAGGGTGACTGTTGACGGCATTCAACTCCTCGGATCGTCAGCATCTGTGACAATCATGCCACATAGATCGTGTCCTATCCCGAGCGTCGATCTTTCGCTTACTGTCCACGCAACGAGTGCGCCGTCAACGACATTCCAACGGCGACCAAGCGCGGTATCGTCTTCCCCCGGTTATTAACAATGTCTTGTTGATCTGGACAAGTAGATCTTTTGTGATCGCTCGTAGACAGGGATCGAGTGTTCACCCCGTGGAGTCTCTTGTGTTCTAAACGTCATGACGACTGTGATCCACATCCAGATGCTTGTGTTCGTGTTTATTTGCTTCTCGCAAAAAGCGAGTGCGTGAATTGGCATGTGCATGCTCGATGGAAGACATTGACAAGCATCTACACAGTCCTACATTCCGAGCAAGGACAGGACTGACCTCCCGTACGGCTTTACGGGTAACGTTCTAGTATGTCACTGAATAATACTGGCTGTGCCAAGAGTCTCGTCGCCGAATACTTATCGCCGCAGAAATCTCCCCGGCCGTATCCTTGCGTGTTATACCCCGCGGAAAACCGGTGCGTCCGAGTATTAATATTACTGTCCTTGCGGACTCATCACGCGAATTCGCCTTTGAGATTCTCCAGCTATTTTTCTCCACCCCGGGCCGCTCACACCTACAGACTGGCTCCATGATGGCTCTCACATGTAAGTGCCGGGCACGCCGGGTAACGCGTCCTTCCAGATATTAAAAGAGGTCTTCGATCCGCAATCTCAGCGCACATCTGATTTCACTAGGTCTCCGATTGGGGCGTCTGTGGCAATGTTTCAGGCTCCCCAACGGAACGCGGGAGGGTCCTACATAAAGCTACCCTAATGGGTTTAGCTTCGGACCGACCGCGACGTTATCTGCTCGGCGCTGCGCGCGGGAGCATGGTCCGCGGCGCATCCAAGTGTCTCGAATGGCTCATATGGCAACTTGACCAAGAGCTCCACGGAAAGGCACCCTATCCGCGTCGCCGATCACATCTGGTAGATGGCATCGGAGAATGTGCGTGTGAATCGTGGTGGGCTAGACTCAGAAGCTAGGGTCCAGGCGCGGGCAGAGGTGTCGGGAGATGTAGTTGAATCATTCCATATGATGAGGGTGACTAATCATTTCGTCGGTGAGCGGAACTTGCTGAATGCGACGAGTACTACTGGTTCCTCGTGGAGAAGCCCTGCTTGGAGTTAACTGTACACATGACAGGGTAGATCCTTCCGGCTATTCGGGTGAAACGGGGATGATAAGTAGTCGCGCATTGATAGGATCGCAGATCGAATACAGGATGTGACATGACGATAATGATGTTACTCGAATATTATATACCCCGGCGGGAAACGAAGTTCTGTGAGAAAAAATGTGAGGTGGCGCCAACATAAATGATGTGTAGCACGCTCACCTCCAAATCCTGTGACGTCGCAACAGCCAGTACAAACTTTCTGTTGGAATCTGTCACTGAATTGTCATCAGTGCGTGTTCTTGAGAGAATCTGAGAAGGCTCACCCAGTGCGAAGATGTTATCGTACAAGAATGCGGCCAGTTCAGCCAGGGGTGTATCGGGTGTGATGACAGTGTATGGATGCGACTCGTTTCGAATGAACCTCGACATATATTTCTTTACGGAATCGCTCTAGGTAGGAAGGTAAGTCAATGAAACGTCGAATAGGGATCGGACAACGTACTGGACTTGCGAGACCCGCCTGCCATTTGTCTTTCAGCGCGGCCACATCGACATAACCAAGTGGTCGTCTATTCTTATCGAGTACGCTAGAAAAACGAGTAAGTACTAGTAAACAGACATGCCTGAGAGAGGCATAATCACGGTATGTGGGAGAAATCGCGCTCGTATGCAAGGTCGATTGCACGCGAGATGGATTCGTCCGCTGGGAGTGAGAATGCTGGAGGCAGCTGAAGATCCTAATCAAATGTAAGAATGTGTGAGTCATGTTTGTGCTGTGCACACCTCGACCACTGCGCCCCTGTACTTGTCTGCTGCTGGCATCGAGATGGATGTGGTCCAAGATCACACGTGGTTGAGTGAACACAGTTGCACGTGATGACTGTATTGGACGCGTTTTTCGGGTCGACGCGTCTTTGTCATAATTAATGAGTTGGTCTTGAACCACCACCATGGCTGACGACTCTCCACCAGGCCCTGCTCCCATTCAAAGGTTGCACGAGTCACTTATAAATCGCATAGCTGCAGGAGAGGTGCGCCTGTATGCACACCACTAGAATTCGTCCATCTCACTCGTTGGTAAGATCATACATCGGCCCGCCTCTGCATTAAAGGAACTTCTTGAAAACTGTTTGGATGCCGGCGCTGCGTCAATCCGTGTCACTGTCAAAGATGGTGGAATGAAACTATTGCAGATTCAGGATAATGGGTGCGGCATACGCGTGCGTGCACTTCCTTCTCTACGGCCTGCCTGCTCACTTTCCCGGTAGAAATCCGACTTGCCCATTTTGGCAGAGCGATTCACAACCTCGAAAATCAAGGCCTTCTCTGACCTGTCTCATCTGACCACCTATGGTTTTCGCGGAGAAGCTTTGGCGTCCATCACTCACGTAGCCCACATGTCCGTCATCACGAAAACAAAGACTGACGCCTGCGCCTGGAAGTAAGTCCTTTGACGATGTCTCCAGACAAATCAAACTTCTTGCATAGAGCATGCTATTCCGAAGGCGTGTTGGTCCCCCCCAAAGCAGGTCAAACACCAGATCCTAAACCTTGCGCTGGGAATGACGGAACAACCATCATTGTATGTTCGTTCCTCGATGAGCCATCGTGTAATCCTTCCTAAACAAGTCAGGTCGAGGATATGTTCTACAATACGCCTACCCGCTTGTCCGCCTTGCGGAATCCCTCGGAAGAGTATGCAAGAATTCTCGATGTCGTGACCAAATATGCGGTTCATAACCCAACGGTGGCGTTCCTTTGCAAAAAGGTGTGTCATGCCAACAGCATTCTCTTACTGGTTAATCACCAACCAGGCCGGATCTGCAACTCCGGAACTCTCCACATCGTCCACATCCACAGACCAAGCGATCCGTATACTATATGGTCACACCATAGGGAAAGAACTCTTACGCATTGAAGTTTCTTCAACTGCAGCTGACAAGACATCGCGATCTACCGGATCAGGGGACGGTGATGATAGTGAAAAGTGGTCTGCCGAGGCTTACTGCACGAGTCCGAACTATCAAGGCAAGAAAACCGTGTTTTTACTCTTCATCAATCGTGAGTTTATGGCGAGACGAATAGGAATTCGATTGCTCACGACGTTGTAGATCGTCTTGTGGAATCATCCAGTATCAAGCGAGCAATCGAAAGTGTATATAGCGCGGTACTTCCGAAAGGTGCATCTCCATTTGTGTACCTCAGGTACGGATAACCACGTGCGGCAGCATCATACACTCAAAACATCAGCATCGAGATAGATCCTCGCTCTGTGGATGTGAACGTGCATCCTACGAAACGAGAAGTCATCTTTTTGAACGAGGAAATCATAACGGAACGAATATCAGATGCTATCCAGCAGACGATCGGTCAGAGTCAATCTAGGACCTTTGAATACCAGGTATGCTCGACTATGTTGTCTCTTTTCGTGTTTAACAACCTTTAGACATTATTGCCTGGTCGCTCAGGTGGGTCGAATGCGAATAGTAGCAAGGAAACGAGGGCAGAAGAGGACCGCTGCGACGACGACGAAGAGCGTGCAGCTTCAGCGTCTCACCGTAAGCTCTCTCGATATTTGATCTCACCGTTGCTTACTGTCCCTTAGCTACCAAGACGTATTCGCAACACAAGGTCCGCACATCGCTCCACGACCGTACCCTCGAATCGATGATACCCGTATTGAATCCTTCGCGTTCCGACGGTGATGACGTATCAAAAAAAGCGATCAGCCTACGCGATATCTCAGAATCCGATTGTGACCTCACATCCATCTTGGAGCTGAGAATGTCTGTCCAAAAGAGCGTTCACAACGGTTTGTCGAACAACCTTTGAAGCGGGAAAACGGACGTTTAGCCCATTAACAGACCTGACCGAAATCATAAAGAAGCACACGTTCGTTGGAGTCGTAGATCATTACCGATGTTTGTCATTGATTCAACATGCTACGAAGCTCTATCTTCTCAACCATGCAGCTGTTGCGTAGGATACTTCTACTTGTCTTTTATTTCTCAGACTTGATGCGTACGTTTACAGCGAGGAACTGTTCTACCAACTTGCTCTTATGCAATTTGGAAGTTTCCGACGGTTGAAGCTAGACCCTCCTCCCCCGCTTCGTACTCTTTTGAAGCTTGCTGTGGACGCAGAACAAGGCACAGAGAAAAGTGGACTGGGCAAAAACGAAATCGTGGACGTAAGTGTCCTTTTTGTGAAAACTGACGCACAGTCGATCCCCTCCAGCGTATAGCCAAAACGCTCCTCACACGGCGTGACATGCTGGCCGAATACTTTGAGATCAACATCACGGCGGATGGAGACGTCGAGAGCTTGCCACATCTCTTGAAGGAATACACGCCTGACTTAAATAAGCTACCCGTGTTCCTCATGCGTCTGGGGCCACAGGTGAGTGTCCCTTCATGAACGATCCAGTCGGCTGATTAAATCGCAAGGTGCAGTGGGAAACGGAAAAGGAATGCTTCTCCACACTTATGCGCGAGATCGCCTACTTTTATTCTCCGTCTCCGTCGCATTTCATACCATCTGACAGTACGCATACGAAAACCAAGGCGGCGACATGGCAAACCGAGCATGTCTTGTTCCAAGCCATGCGCAAATTCTTAGTCGCGCCACGATCGTTGCTAGAGAGCGACGTTGTGCAAGTGGCCAATCTTCCCGACCTTTTCCGAGTGTTTGAGAGGTGTTGATGAGAGGTGAATGGACTTTGATGACTGCTACGATCTTTAACAAATACCATCCTTGTAGTGGCTACAGTGTGAATGGTCATTTGTTAAACATGCTTCAATTCTCGAGTGATACTAAAACCATGGACTAGTTTCCCCATCCACTATCTCGATATCACCACTTTATCGCTGTTCGTCGTTAGACTAGGAACTAAGGCAAACCTCTCCCCGTGTTGATCGCATTCGCAACCTGGCTCGTGTTGGGTCTGTTAAAGGCATACCTGGAAGTCGAATCAGCTCCGCAACCGACCCATCATACAGAAACGGTACTCGCCTTTCATAACTATCAATGTAGAGATCGTCGGTGCTACAGGTACGCTTAAACGCAGGGTGCTCAAACAGGCGGTCCAACCATGCGCCGAACCGTTCGTCTCGTGGCATCTCGAAGCCACGGTAGTGTTTGAGGACGATGCTCGCTCTGAACATCCCTGGTCACATAATCCCGAGGCAGATGCCGCCCGCCGCCATGTCAGTGTTCGAATGCCAGTCACACAAGTACAACGCGAGCACGACTCACACGGACCAACCATGATGTCCGCCCACCCGAGCCGAGGCTCCGATCCCTCCCACAGCCCTGTCCCACCGACCTCCTCCCGTGCACGCTCGAACAGTCCTATAAGAGTGTGTACCGCTGCCGTAAATTCGTCGCCGGCGGCGATTTGGGGAGGAGCATCACGGGCTTGGAGATAGCGGTAGAAGGCAGGGACGAGGGTGCGGTTGATGTGGTCAGATTGAAGGCGGACGAGGGCGCGGGCGTCTGTATGAGCGAGTGAGGATGTGAAGGTGGGCGTGAGAGTGAAAGACACACATGGATCGGAGATGGGCGGGAAAAGGGTACGCTTGGTAGAGGTGGCTGCAAGGCTGGAAAATTGGTGAGGATTAAAACATGTCGATGACAAGGTGTAGGCGCAGACTCTTCGAGATAGTCCATGATGACGGTGCTTTCGTTCAGCGCACGTGGTGGATCATAGCTATCGAGCTTGAGTGCGGGGACGAGGCCCTTCGGGGAGAGATCGAGGAGCTCTCGTGGCTTCTTGTACGGATCAACTTCGTCTGCAAGGATTGTTAACAGTGATCGCGTTATACTTGATGAGTTGGACGTACAATACTAACTTATAGATTACTATGATTTGGATCGGTGGAGATACTAGGGGACGCACTTTGTACGGGATGCCGAGATATTCGAGCGCGACCCAAACACGCTGGACAAACGGACAGAAACAGCTTGCAAAGAGAGTCATGTTCTCGTCGGCTGCATGGCGCCGGACCGTTTGAAGAGCCTCGCCTGTGCACTCGTTGTGGTACTGTTTTCCAGTGTCCGACATGGTCAAGTGCAAGTTACAATCCAGACTCGGACTAGTTCGCCACAAAATACAGAATCTATGGTTCTTCGAAGGGGCCAGCTGCTGCAACCCCCGTGACCCAACCCCTAATGTCCTCATTGCGATTCTCGTCGAGGCTCCGCATCCTTTCTGCCTTCTCCTCCTCAGCTTCTCTCTGGTAAGCCTCTTGTTTTTCCTGCGGCATATAATAATATCGCAAATTCAGCAGCATGTCGCAATAAAATTCTCTAGTGTCCACAGTGTCCGTACACGCACGGCTCGCGCGGTTGGCACGGCGCTGATCACGCCTGTAATTATTTGCCTTGTTTTCAGCTTGGCCGATCCCTTCAGGATAAAAAGTATTTTTCCATTCATCAAACGACTTCTGCGATGCAGCGGAGCGAAAATGATGCAATACACAGTTGGCATAGACGATGTCGAATAGAATGTCAGGGGGGCAGTTGCCATCTGTATGGGACATCTGAACTGCAGATCCCTGAGTCACGGGCGTACTTTCTGATGTCATGATGATAGTGCTAGGATCGAAGAAATGTGCTGAACACCTTTTCTCTTCCGGTGGTGCAGTGGGTATGATGTCCGTTGTTTTCATGGCAAAGTTGGGGGTCTACTCATTGAAGCCATCGGACAATGATGAAAGCGCATGAAAGTATGACGCACCACCAAGAATGCAAGATCATTACCCAAAGTCCGGTGACTAGCCGCGTTTATGAAAATACCGTTCCGAATGTCGTCGACTTCGTGCACAACGTCATTCCTCTCAGGGTCCCGACTGCGATGCTCGGTGAAAGTCTTTATGGACTGTCGTGACGTGAGCAAAATCAAATAAGAGAAAGGGCATGTGACATCATACCTCATCCCCTTTGCTATGGGGTAGGAGGTGTGCGGCATCACAAATATACTCTGTTAACCCTGTCACAACACATCTACCATCCCGCGCTAAAACATCATCACGGAATGATTCCCTTCGAGGTGTGATAACGCTAGAAGTGATATGCGTGCGGCTCATTTCGGGATCGACTGGGAACATCCTTGGCCTCTCGTCGTTATCGATGTGATAGTACAAATCGGTCTCGGATTTGACGTCACGGTTGTAATCAATAGGATTGCCCGGCGACTTAGTGAACGAAAGGTGTCCCTTTGCACCCACAACGACACTGGTGGCGTAGCGAATCCATTTGTACGAGGGCGTCGGTGTGAACTGAAGGCTCTGAAGAGTGACGAATGGAAAGGTGAGGATCCAGTCCCAATCAGAAGACTGAACATCGGGAGAGAGAATTGCGTGAACTCGGATCCCGGCCATGATGATGACGAAGACTTCAAGCAAGACGACTTTTGACTTGCTTTCATGCAAATCACAGATGTAAACAAATACATTACTGTAGCCTTCTGTATGCAGGCAACTGTAACGCATAACGCAGGGGTCGTTGCGTTGCCAAAAATAACACCATAACGAGGGCTTGGTTGCCAAAGTGTTGGCATGTAACGCAGATTATTCAGGTTGTTGCTAACAATGGCAACGTAACGTGTAATTGCATGGCCCATCTAGTAATTGTAAGTGTATGAAATAGCTACTAGTCAAAGTTTATGTATGTATGCCCAGATGTCTTCGTGCTCTCCCGCAGCTACTAAAGTGTCATCTACCCCTCTTTCAGTACTTTCAACACAGTGTGAGATCACGTCAACACTAGCAGGTATGTTGACATCCTTCAAACCCAGTGCATCGTGAATTACTGCACTTGAGGGGACATCAGCATCGTTATCTGCCTCAGCAGAGCCGAGCTGAACCTCCTCAACTCCAAAGACTACACCCATTCAATTTTTGATCTCATCATGAAGTGTGAGATGCGAACAGAGATATTCATTTAGAGCTGTTTGAGCAGCTTTACTTGTTAGACATTTTGCAGATAGATTCCAGTCCTTGATCTGGCAGCGTTCCCAAGACTGCAAATAAATGTTAGATGGATGTCAGAGCTGGGGAAAAGACATACCTTCTGAACCAATTCACACCCAAATGGTCCTATCATAAAATCATACACAGCGACAGTACCAGCCACTGATGCATCTCATAAGACTGGAAAAGATATTGTGAACTTAACCTGCTCTGTCGTCAGATCACTCTTGATCTGTTTTTGATTGATGTGAATCAACCAAATATTCAGTCTGGTGCTGCTTGAGACAGTGCTTGATAACACAATTGAGGCCAACATCAGCAGGTTGAAATATTCCCGTGCCTGAAAAAAAGACTTGGAGTGAGACATAAAACATAGAGCCAACAAGAAACTACATACAGCTAGCAGGAACGAAACAGAGAATAATATGTGAAAATTTGTTGAAAACATATGAACGAAACTCTTCTCCAGTGTGTACTGGGTAACAGTCAAGGTAAACAATTGATACTTGGTTGTCGTCAAGGTCAGGGTCAGCCTCAATGACATTGTGATGATAAGGTTCAAAGATATTTTCAATCCACTTCGGCATTGTGAGCATCTAGCTGTATGCAATCATAGTTAATACACACCTCTTTCATTGTCTTTAGAGTGCTAAAGTGGCTTTCTCTCTTCTCACTCTTAGCAAACATGAAGTCAAACCCATTTGCCTTTGCCTTATCCATTCCTTGTGCACATGTTGATGGAAGAGACTGTGGGGACGATCCCCCCCAAACTTGCTGAAATGGTAAGAAAGTACCCTCTGATGTGCTTGTCACCAGGAGTGTGTAAGCACGTTTTTCATCTTTTGCTACAATATCAACCTGATGAGAACCACACTCTGCAAAAGTGATTCTGCTGCTAGGAAGGATGTAATTCCCAATTTGGTCGAATCCAACAACAAGCTTTGGATCACATTGTCAGTAGTACAATTCTGGTTTCATAATGCCACATATCTTAGGTGGAACAGAATACCATTCGATAATATAAATGAGACGAAAAAAGCACTCTTCACATTTTGCATCAGCATTGACAGGAAGTTTTGTGGCAGCATGAGTGCCTTTTCGAGGTGACCAATTAAGAACACTGTTGAAGAAATTCCACACAAATTTCTTAATTGATATTAGCTTGGGCACAAAGAAACAGAGATATATTTTACCTCAGAGCACTTAAAGGTTTCAAGCAACTTGGGAATGTGGTCTTGAACCACTGCAAGCATAATTGATCATGCAATGATAACATTGATAGGGACACCAGACTTTCACAAGCTCATGAGCTTTTCAACAATCTCAGCTTGAATATGAGGATGCTGGGAAAGAATTCCAGCATTTTCAGAACCACTGAGAGTGTGTGCATTTGCAACATTGTGGAGCATGGCCTCTGACCACTGATGGTTTGGGCTATCAATCCATTTTGAAACGGTCCCTGATGCGACTACAATCTTGGTAGGCAATCACCATTTGCTTAGATGTCGAGAGGATTCTGAGGGGTACTTTGTAGGCAGTTAAACAGGAGAACTAGACTAGAGACTAAGCTCCATCCAGTCTTGCTTTATATACTATTCTACGTGTAGATACATGTTATGTACCAATCTAGATACATATCTATATAAGTCCATCCCCTAGGCCCAACATGATCGACATGAGGAGTGTTACGCTTGGCCTGGGTAGGGTCGAGTGTAGACCTACAATTGACCTAACTAGGTTGGGTCAAGGGTTTGACTGTCATGAGGACAGCGGTGGTGGTGGTTGATACGCCCGAGGGTTCAAGGATATGCAAAGGAGAGGTGTCCCAAGCATTCAGGGTTCACTCAAGAGTGGAACAAGACTCTAGAGATGTGGGAATGGACTTGATTCATGAGGCTAGACTAGGTCGTACTCGTAGGTAGATCAAGGTTAAGAAGAAAAGGCATAAGGCCAGATCAACTGGTATATATAGTGAAATGTGACGTGTGATAGTAACGTCACAGGGTCAAGGGTATGGGTTAAGGGCCAGCATGGGAAGCGGCGATAGAATGTGAAAGAAGGAGGGAGAATTGTGATAGAACCCACGCGTGAGAGTGAGGGACAATGTGCCGGTGCATGTGGCAAGAGAAGGAGAAGCATGTGTGTGATAAGGCATCATGAGGGGGATAAGTGCACAAGGATTATGTAGTTACAATGACATACGTGAGATATACCTCAGAGAGCCGAGGGACAAGGGTAAAGGGTTGGCGCGGGCAACCAGAGAAGAGTGGAAGTGTGAGTGTGCGCGCAGGGAAGAGAAGAGGAGAAAGAGAAAGACGTGCCCGGCACAATGAATTGTAATATTAGCTCCCGACTACGTCCGAAGCTACTGTGAGGACACACAAACTAGGTATCCGGGGGTGGGGAAGAGGGGGCGTGGA
>JBBPTX010000313.1:0-34076 GCA_038094595.1 Pulveroboletus aff. annulatus
CCCTTGGCCCTAAGTGATCGACATGCGGCCTACTGCAAGCAGCAGAGATTAACATACACAAGGTGACCAGCCGTTGAACTGCTGCAGGTGATAGAATGGAAGGATGTCAACGGTAATTAAAAATAAGGGATCACACTGCAGGTGATGAGGTGACTGAGTGAAGGTGTGCAGTGATCACGGTGATTAAATACGTGTTGTGATCAGTGGGGTGAAGTGCTGAAGATGAAGCCCACTGATCTAGAAGGGCCCGTAGATCCCCTATGTCTAGCACAGTGTCTGAGTCGGGTTTTCCCTTGATAAGATAAAGAAAGCGTCTGTATGTGCAAAGTAAAGATGAAAAATATATAGAGCTGTAACACACCCCAGCTGAGCCCCTGAGAGGACTCCTCTATCAGCAAAGAAAAATGAGAAATAATAGAGGAAGGCACTGCTTCCATATCATACACTTGTAAAGTAGAGAAACGATTGTCTGTTGGAAATTGTATCTGCTTTCACTTACCTTCACTTAGATCAGGCCCAGTTCCTGAATCTAAGCTTTGGCTTTTCCTGATTTTCTATTTTCAGTATCCTCAACATCCCTGAAGAATGCCCTTGCTTCTTTGAATAACATGCCCCTTATGGCTAGTTCAGAGTTACGTCCTTTGCATTTGGTTGCCTGTATGCCAGGCATGTAGATTTGTTGGGGTTCATTGCTTTTAGCGTCTTCTGAGGATGTAGTTCTAACCTGCCTGTGATAGCAATCTTTCTTATGCCCATTCAACCATCTGCAGAGGTCACATTTTATGCTGGGCTTCTTGCATTGATTAGTGAAGTGCCCTGCTTCACTGCAATTATAGTAGGATTTAGCACCCTTTTGTGTTGCACTGATATCCATTGTGTTTGGATCCTTTTCTTTTTTTTCAGATTCAAACCTTGATTGTGTTTGTCTTCTGATGAGGTCAAGACTTTTGAGATGATGCCCTACATGTCTCATTGTTTCCATCATGGCTCTCACTATGTCCTTTCACATATTGTTTTTCCAGATGAAGTCTACAATGTATCTTTTCACTCTATTTTCCAATAACCATACCCCATGTGTTACAGCCCTATTTATTTTTCACTTTTACTTGCACATATGGACACTCTTCTTATCTTATCAAGGGTAAACCCGACATAGACACTGTGCTAGACACAGGGGATCTACGAGCTCTTACTGATCTGTGGGCATTCTCTTTCACTCCTTCACATTCGCCCCACAGATCACAGAACGTATTTAATTACCATGATCATTGCAGACCTTCACACAGTCACCTCATCACCTGCAATGTGATCCCTCATCTTTAATTACCATTGACATCCTTCCATTCTACCACCCGCAGCAGATCAACGGCTGAAAACCTCATGTATGTTAATCTCCACTGCTAGCAGTAGGCTGCATGTCGATCACTTAGGGCCAAGGGGATAGACTTATGTAGATGTGTATCTAGATCGATACACAACATGTATCTACAAGTAGAATAGTATATAAAGCAGGACTGGACAAGGCTAAGTCCTCAGTCTAGTTCTCTTGTCCACTGCCTACAAAAAACACTTAAGATAGTACTTCCTCTCAATGTTTAGCTGATAGTGATTGCCTGCAAGGAATTGTAGTCGCAACACCATGTGGGTCACTGAGTTGTGCTTTTTGGTATTCTGCATACCATTTGACTAGGAAGTCATTGATGAGTTGATTCTGTCCTTGGTACATATCTTGGATCTTTTTGATGGCACAATCTTTGACATTACTTCCTCTGAATAGTTGTCTAAGCTCATCTTCTAGTTTGTCCCAGTCATAGTTATGCCTAGGCATATAGATCAATTGTAACCTTAATTGTGTGAAGAGTCCTGCCCTTGTGCCTTTCAGTCTAGACAGAACTGCTAGAATGGCTTCATTGCTTTTAGGGGGAATTGCATGCTTATTGATCTCAATCCATGCTTGTATCTTGGCCCACCATTTGTCAAACTTGGCAAAAGATCCATCATATTCTCCTGGATCTGCAAATACTTCTACTTTGCTAGATGATACTTCTATCATTGGAGCAACTGCTGGCATTGGTTGTGGTTGTATTGGGGGCGGGGCTGGTGGTTGTTGTGATGTGAGTGCTTGTATCATTTGCTCTATATGAGTGATTGCATTGCTTAGCCTTGTTACTTCATTTGTGAGATGTTCATATCTCTAATCTTGTGTTTGGGCAAACTGTCCTATTACCTCAAGGTAATTGGCCTGAGGGTTGTTGAGAGTGGTGTGGAGATCTTGTGCTGTGATGGGAATGAAAGCCATTGATTGTGAAAGGGATTGATAACTAGTATTTGTAATTCTTTCTTTGTTGAACCCTTAACTGTACTCAACTATAATGATTGTTTCTTCTGATTGTCTGTGGATACTCACATTTCTGCCTCTTAGTACAAGGGGGTAATTCTTTGTCTTCTTCTTCTAGTATTGAGATGTCTCTGTAGTGTCTCCTGTACTCTTTTGATTGCTTTCTGTATTGCTTTCTGGCAATGCTGATCTCTCTCTCAAGTCTTTGGGCTCCTAGAGTTGCTTCTAGGTGCACATTATGTGGTTGTGTTGGCCACATGTATGGATCAGGTTCAGGGTTCCTGATAACATCAGGGATAGGGGTAGAGGATTGTCTAAGTGAAGCGAGATCTGTTGCTAGGCTTAGGGTTTGTGATGAGGGTGTGGGGTCCCAGTAGTATGTGTGACCAGTGAATCTTAGATCTGCAGTGATGACATCTATGTTTGTGTCATTTCCGAAACTTTCAGGATGAAGATCCTCCAAAATTTGTTATGATTCATCATGCTGGGCGCACGACTGCCTCTTTTTCTTCTTCTTCTCTTTGTACGTTTCCCCTCTCTCGCACGTTTACTCACACTCTTCTGCTCTTCTATGTGCTGTCCATGCTGACACCCTTTGCCCTAACCCTCAACCCTTGAGGGTTCACATGTACATCACCATACTTACGTGTTCTTGTGCACTTATCTCCCTCGTGTTGCCTTATCGCACACATCTTTGCCTTCTCTCGCCACATGCACTGGCACATTACATTACCCTTGACCCTAGTGTGGTTCTATCACAATCTCCCTTGTTCTTTCACATTCTAATGCTGTTTGCCATGCTGGCCCTTAACCCTTACCCTTGACCCTGTGACATTACTGTCACATGTCACTCTTCACTATATATACCCATCGACCGGGCCTTATGCCTTTCTTCCCTAACTTCGATCTACCTACAGATAGGCCTAGTCCTCTTAGCCTAGCCTTGTCAATTGATCGTCGTTACCCTTTGTCCCTCACCTCTACAAGTCCTGTTTGACTCTTGAGTGAACCCTGCATGTCTGAGACACTCTCTTGACACCCTCTCATCCTTCATGGCACTTTCTTGTGCCATCACTGCCATCCTTCCTGATGGTTGAACCCTCAGCCCTAGCACGACTAGGTCGATAGTAGGTCTATGCTCAACCCTACCCAGGTCAAGCATAACAAAATTCCTCTTCTGTTGTTGCTGGTTCTGGCCAGTCATTAGGGTTTTCTTCACTCTCTATGCTCACTCTAGGTAGTGAGATCTTCCTGGGCTCTTCTTTAACTAAGGGTTCTGCTGGGGCTACAGATACGTCTACTACTTCCCAAGGGTTGGTTTGATTGACCCAAGGGGTGTACACTGCAAAGAGGAGAAGAGATCAGTGAAAAGAGATAGGCACTAGGTGTGTACTTTTGTTAGCATATGCTAGATACCTCTGATGGATGCGCCCACTTGCTTAGAGCCTATGGTAGTGAAGTGAGAGGCTAGTGTGCATCCTGCTTGATCAAGTGGTTGGGTATGAGGATGTAAGGTCAGTCTAGTTCTAGTGTTGCCTCTACAAGTTCTATAGGCAACCACCTGATACTAAATGTTGAGAGAGGACTACTTAAAGGTAACTTGGTAGGAGAGAACAAAGAGAACTAGACTAGAGACTGAGCTCCATCCATTCTCACTTTATATACTATACTATGTGTAGATACATGTTGTGTATCAATCTAGATACATATCTACATAAGTCCATCCTCTAGACCCAACATGATCGACATGAGGAGTTGGTCTGTGGCAGAGATTAATATATACATGAGGTTACCAGCCATTGATCTGCTGTGGGTGGGAGGAATGGAAGATGTCAATGGTAATTAAACATAAGGGATCATATCACAGTGATGGGGGTGATGTTGCGACTACAAACTTTGTAGGCAATCAATCACCACTAACTTAGACATCGAGAGGACTTTTAGATTCGCTGCTTTGCAGGCAGAGAACAGGAGAACTAGACTGAGGACTTAGCCTCGTCCAGCCTCTCTTTATATACTAATCCTACTGTAGATACATGTTGTGTACCGATCTAGATAGGTATCTACATAAGTCTATTCCCTTGGCCCTAAGTGATTGACATGCAGCCTACTGCAAGCAGCGGAGATTAACATACATGAGACATCCAGCCGTTGATCTGCTGCAGGTGGTAGAATGGAAGGATGTCAACGGTAATTAAAGATAAGGGATCACACTGCAGGTGATGAGGTGACTGAGTGAAGGTCTGCAGTGATCATGGTGATTAAATATGTTCTGTGATCTGTGGGGCAAAAGTGAAGTTGTGAAAGAGAATGCCCACAGATCGTGCAGGGCCCGTAGATCCCCTGTGGCTAGCACAGTGTCTATGTCAGGTTGTCCCTATGATTAGATAAAAGAGCATCTGTTGCGACTACAATTCCTTGTAGGCAATCACTATCTTTAGACGTCGAGAGGATGGTACTATCTTAAGACTACTTTTGTAGGCAGGGAACAAGAGAACTAGACTGAGGACTTAGCCTCGTCCAGTCTCGCCTTTATATACTGATTCTGCTGTAGATACATGTTGTGTATCGATCTAGATACGTATCTACATATGTCCATCCCCTTGGCCCTAAGTGATCGACATGCGGCCTACTGCTTGCAGCGGAGATTATCATACATGAGGTGACCAGCCGTTGATCTGCTGTGGGTGGTAGAATGGAAGATGTCAACGGTAATTAAAATAAGGGATCACATCACAGTGATGGGGTGACTGATGTGAGGTCTGTGATGATCACGATGTATTAAATACGTGCTGTGATCAGTGGGGTGAAAAGTGAAGAGCTGAAGGTGAAGCCCACTGATCTGGAAGGGCCCGTAGATCCCCTGTGTCTAGCACAGTGTCTGAGTCGGGTTTTCCCTTGATAAGATAAAGAAAGTGTCCGTATGCGAAGTAAAGAAAAATAAATAGAGCTGTAAATAGAGCTGTAACAGCATCCATATGCGCAAGTAAAAGTGAAAAATAAGTAGGACTGTAACACTACCCCCCATCTAAGGATCGACTTCCAGGCGATCAAAAGGGTGTGTCGAAGGCATAGTTAAATCTTCACGTTTGTGAAAGCATCATATAAATGCCAAATGAGATATCCGCAACCATCGAGGTGCAGAAGGATACTCCCTGTGGAAATCACCGATGGCATCAAGCGCACCCGGTAGAAGATTAGTTTCCGGTTCCCAAGTTTGATCTGTCTCATCGTATCCTAGCCAGTGGACTAGGTACTCAAGGCGACGACCTTTGAATCTACTAGCAATGATTCATTCTACTTCATATAAATTATCTCGGTCCTCAGTTACCTGTATAGGGCTGGGAGCAACTACGGGCTGACCCTGGAGTCTATCCTTATAAGGTTTGACCCATGATACGTTAACAGTTGGGTGAATTCGCATAGAGGATGGTAAGCGGAGGGTGACTGCATTATCCCCGACTAGTGTGATGATGTCATATGGCCCTAGCCATCTCTCTGTTAATTTGCGACTTGCACGCAGCAACTTTAAATTATTTGTGGATAGCCACACTTTATCTCCAATGTTATAGGAAGTAGTCTCCTTTCTATGTTTGTCAGCTTGTGCCTTCATGCGCAGCTGAGCTTCTTCGAGATTTAATTTTGTTTGCTCCGTTACATCGTATAGATCTGAGAGGAATTCATCGGCAGCTGGTGCCTTGGAGAAAGATGATATGGGTTCTATTTCCATGCGTGGTTTATAGGAACGTGTAACTTCAAATGGAGACTTCTTTGTAGAGGCTTGCCTCTTAGAGTTATAACTAAACTGTGCAATGGGTAACCATTGCGTCCATACGTGTTGGCGCTCTGTGCAGAATATTCTTAGATACTGCTGCACGTCCCTGATCATTCTCTCGGTTTGACCATCTATTTGGGGATGATGTGCAGTGGATAAACGTTGCTTTATATTAAGCTTTTTGCACAGCTCTGCCATGACTTGTGAAGCAAACTGTGGTCCTCTATCAGACACAATAGATAGCAGGATTCCATGGTGCTTAAAGATGTGATGAAGGTAGAGACTTGCTGTCTCGATGGCGGACGTTGTCTTGCGACAAGCGATAAGCACTACTTGTTGCGACTACAATTCCTTGCAGGCAATCACTATCTAAACGTTGAGCGGAAGAACTATCTTATGAGGGATGCTTTGTAGGCAGTGGACAAGAGAACTAGACTGGAGACTGAGCTCCGTCCAGTCTCGTTTTATATACTATTCTACGTGTAGATACATGTTGTGTACCGATCTAGATACGTATCTACACGAGTCCATCCCATGAGGTATCCAGCCGTTGATCTGCTGCGGGTGGTAGAATGGAAGGATGTCAACGGTGATTAAAGATAAGGGATCACGTTGCAGTGATGTGGGTGACTGTGTGAAGGTCTGCAACGATCACGGTGATTAAATATGTGTGGGTGATCAATAGGGCGAATGTGAAGGAGTGAAAGTGAAGCCTATTGATCTGGAAGGGCCCGTAGATCCCCTGTGTTCTGGCACAGTGTCTATGTCGGGTTTTCCCTTGATAAGATAAAGAATGCGTCAGATAAAGAATGCGTCCGTATGCGCTAAGTAAAGATGAAAATAATATAGCTGTAACACTACTTCCTTTGAGAAGCAATCTACAGCAACTAGAATGCTGTCTGATCTGTTACTTTCTGGCAGATCGGTGACAAAATCGACAGATATGTCCTGCCAAGGTCTGCTAGGGATTTCTAAAGGTTGTAATAAACCAGAGCTAGGCTGGTTCGATGGTTTCATTCGTGCACATCGATTGCAACGAGATACATAATCTTTGGTAATGGTGGTGACCCCTGGTCACCAATAGTGACATAAGACTAATTTGATAGTCTTTTCATTTCCGGGATGACCCACCATAGGCGAGTCATGACATAATTTAAGGATTTTCATTCGTAAATCTTCATTATCCCCATTTTTGGCTGGAACGTATAACCGGTTTCCTTCTTGGTAAAGAAGCCCATTAGCTTCTTCACAAACTTTATGCTCTTGGCATAACTTCTGTATTTCCATCTCTGTCAAGAGACATGTTTGATTAAATATTTCTTGTTGTATCTGTGCCCCTTCATCGTAGATTGCGACTTTGGATGATGTTGTCCTTATCCGCTCCGGGGAGATCATAGTGATTCCTTTATTATCGTCCTCTATTCCTTTGGCATGATCTTCTCTTCTAGAGAGGGCATCTGCCTTTGTGTTGAACGTTCCTGGTTTGTATATGAATGTGTAATTGAACCTTGATAAATATTGTGCCCATCTAGCCTGTCTTCTAGATAGGTCTTGTGCTTTCATAAAGTATTGGAGGTTTGCATGATCATTCCATATCTCAAATGGATTTTCTGTTCCTTCTAGGTAATGATGCCATTGCTTTAGTGCTCTGGTGATGCTCAGCATTTCTTTATCTGCAATAGGATAATTTCTTTCTTCTGGCGACATCGAGTGAGAGCTATATGCCACTGGATGCCATTTTTCTTCTTTTAATATTGATAAGACTGCTCCAGTTGCGAAGTCTGAAGCATCTGTTTCCAATCTGAACTGACAATCAATATCAGGGTATGCTAAGATCGGTGCCATCGTGAATTTTTCTTTTAGCTTATCAAAAGCTTCTTGTTGCGATTGTCCCCAAGTCCAAGGGACATCTTTCTTTAATAAATCGTTAAGGGGTCTGGTGACTTGTGCGTATCCTTCTATGAAACGGCGATAATAATTGGCAAGCCCGAGGAAGCTTCATACTCCCTTAATACTTGTGGATGCTGGCCAATCCAGGATGGCTTCGACCTTTTTACGATCCATCTTTATCCCATCTTTTCCCACAACCATGCCCAAATAATCTACTTCCTTTTTGAAGAAGTGGCATTTTTCTGGTTTTGCGAATAAATCATTTTCTTCAAGTCGTTTCAATACTTTCTTCACAATCTCAGCATGTTCTGCTTCGTTATCTGTCTTTGTGAAGATCATGATGTCATCAATATATACGACCACTACATCTTCCATGTCTGCGAATAATTCGTTCATCATGGTTTGGAATGTGGCCGGTGAATTGCATAATCCAAAGAACATAACCAATGGTTCGAAGGATCCTTTGTGTGTGACAAAGGCAGCTTTCCATTCATCACCTTCTTTAATTCGTACATTGTTGTATCCCCATCTGAGATCCAACGTGGTAAATAGCTTGGCCCCTTTTAGTCGATCTACGAGCTGTGATATAAGGGGAAGAGGATAGTTGTTTCTGATGGTTTGTGAATTTAGATAACGGTAGTCTTGTACCATCCGTTTTCTTCCATCTTTCTTTGGTACAAAGAATACTGGTGATGTCTGAGGTGATTTCAAAGGCCTGATGTATCCTTTCGACAATTGATCATCTAGCCAATCTGATACTTCCTTCTGTTCATCAACACTTAGGGGGATCAGTCTTCCTTTCTTTGATTGGAAGTCCTCCTTGAGATCTATTGCATGATCCCAAGGTTTTCGTATGGGCATCCTAGTTGACGCCTTTTCTTCAAAGACTTTTAAATATTCATGGTAACATTCGGGTACCAGTTCTGCAGCGGATTTCTTTTGATCCATAAGGGACTTAAGCTTTTCATCCACCGCTTGTCCTACTCTAATATCTCGTTCTTGTTTTTCATTTTGTTTCTTTTCTAATGTTTTTATTTTTTCGTAGACTTTATATTGTGTTTCTTGTTCTTCTCTTTCTAATAATCTGAGATAGACACTCTTATCTCTTAATTCCCAGCATTCTTTTCCACAACTTCTTAGTTTGATTTCCCTAGTCTTCCAATTGACATCAGAGTTATGCTTTTTCAACCAAGAATAGCTGATAACCATCTGATTCTTTCCCAGGCTGGTTACTTCTGCTTCGACTAATTCTCGATGTCCTTTGTAGTCCAATAAGAGTGAGGCAACATGCATGATTTTGCCTGCTTCATTTTGTGTACCATCCACATTATAGACGGTGAGGGGTTGCACGAGCTGTCTCAAAGGTAGGGCATGCTGCATCACGAATATGTTATCTACAAAGACGCAATTTGCGCCAGAGTCCAAGAGAGCTGAAACAGAGATAAAATCTTGGTTGCTGTTTTTGGGTTTTACTTTTATCTTCATTTTTAGTTCGTTATCAATTTTCATAGATCTGCAAAATATACCCTCATCTGGGATTTGATCTGCAGGTGAGATCGTGGGGTTAGCTTTCTTTAGAGAGGAATTAAGCACCAGTATGTCGCCCCGGCCAAGCCTCTGAGAGGACTCCTCTGTCGGCAAAGAAGAAGGAATAATAGTGGAAGGCGCTGCTTCCGTATCGTACACATGTAAACTACTGAAACGATTGTCTGTTGGAAATTGTACCTGCTTAGTCTTACCTTCGCTTAGATCAGGCCCAGATCCTGCATCTAAGCTTTTCCTTTTCCCGACTTCTTATTCTCGGAATCTTCGACATCCCTAAAGAATGCCCTTGCTTCGTCAAACGTCATACCCCTTATTGCTGCCGTGGGGTCGCGGCCTTTTCCTTTCTCGGCTTGAGTGCCTGGCGTATAGATGTGTTCAGTGCTTTTTATGTCATCTGAGGACGTTTGCCTTATTTGTCTTCTGCAGCATTCTTTCTTGTGGCCATTAGACCAGCCGCAGAGGTCACACTTAGTGCTTGGCTTTTTGCACTGTTTGGCGAAGTGACCTGTTTCGCCACAGTTGTAACAGGACTTGGCCCTCTTTTGGGCCGCTGAGATGTCCATGGCATTCGGGTCTTTTTCTTTTCTTTGAGACCCATATCTAGATTGTGTCCTTCCCCTAATCAGGTCGAGACTCTCTAAATGATGCCCTACATGTCTCATCATTTCCATCGTTTCTTCTACTGTATTTTTCCTCATTCCGTTTTTCCAAATGAAATCGATGATATATCTCTTTACTCTGTTTTCTAACAGCCATACCCCGTGTGGGTCGCTGAGCTGTGCCTTTTGATATTCTGAGTACCATTTGACTAAGAAGTCGTCGATAAGCTATCCTTGTCCTTGATACATTTCTTGGATCTTTTTTGTAGCTTGATCTTTGACGTTACTTCCTCCAAACAAATGTCTTAGTTTGTCTTCTAGCTTTTCCCACGTGTAGCCGCTTCCAGGTGTGTAAATTAATTGTAGCCTTAGTTGCGCGAAGGGTCCTGCCCTTGCGCCCTTTAACCTAGAAAGTACTGCTAGAATGGCTTCTTCGCTTTTGGGAGATATCATGTGTCGATTGATCAAGATCCATGATTGCATTTTTGCCCACCACTTGTCGAACTTGGCAAACAATCCATCATACTCTCCTGGGTCAGCGAAGACTTCTACTTTTCTAGAAGATGCTCTGGCTACGGGTGGTGTTGTTTGTGCTGCCCCTGATCTGCTAGGGGTAGGCTGTCTGGTCGGTGGCTTGGGTTGTACAAAGGTACTAATCATTGTTTGAATGTGATTTAATGTGTCGTTCATTTTTGACATTTCCTCCCTCATTGCGAAATATCATTGTTCTTGTTCTACAGTGTATGTGGCAATGGTGCTTAGTTGGGTTTGCCATTCGACATTTGGGTTGGTGAGGGTGGCGATGTAGTCTGTGAGTGAAATGGCCATTGTGATTTAAAGTGGTAGGGGGGAGGTAACTAGTATTTGTATGATTTTCTTTGTTGTACTCTTAGCTGCACTCTGCTATAACGATCGTTTCTTCTGATCGTTTGTGGATACTTGCGTCGCTGTCTCTTCGCGTGAGGGGCTATGTCTCTGTCTTCTTCTTCTTGCTCAGAAGCTTCTCTGTATCTCCTTCTGGCTACGCTTATTTCTCTTTCCGCCTGTGCTGCTCCTAAGGTTGCGTTTAAACGGATATTACGTGGTGCTATGGGCCATGCATAAGGGTCTGGTTCATGATTGATGACATCAGGGACAGGGGTGGTGAAGTGGCGGAGTGAGGCTAGGTCAGTGATAGGGCTAAGGGTTTGTGGCGATGGCATGGGATCCCAATAATAGGTGTGTCCTGTGAATCTTAGATTGGTGGCGATGACATCTACGTCTGCGCCATTGCCGAAACTTTCTGGCTGGAGATCTTGCTCTAGTAGCCTCCAAAACTCTTCTTTGCTGGCTGCAACGTCTGGCCAGTCATTTGGGTCGATTTCACTCCTTGTGCTCGCTGTTGCTAGCAAGTGCTCCCAGCTTTCTACTTTAACTACTGAAGCGACTACTCTCTATACTTGTAATAGTGAGGGCGCTGAAGAGGATCTTATCTATATCAAGGAGCGTAGACAAGATAATCTGATCAGCAAAGGGGATGCGGATAGATTAGATTGGGGAAGCGTAGGGATGAACTCTCGAAGTTGCTCAGATATTGAGGAGATAGATGAGGGACGACTTGCTGTGACGCTACGTTCACAAGAAGGGCTGGATCTTCTTGGGCAAGAGTAGGAAGTGACAAAGTGGAACAACTTAGGGAAGTATCCCCAAGTGTTCCCTGTATTTATACAGTATGGTACAGTAGGAGATACAAATGTTCTAAGCCAGCTGGGCGTAGGGTAAGGTAAAGGGCATGATGTCAGAGTGGAGCAGGGCAGTGTACATGCTGGCTAAAGTGAGGCAAAGGAATGGAAGGGATGTAATGTGAAAGTGAAAGGATGGTCTAGAGGTGCGGTAAATAAGGTAGTGCGTATGAGGTGAGGCACCTAGACCTGTGATGTCATGATGACATCATATCTTATCTAATCGGATATAAGAGGTAAGGAATAGCGAAGGGAGTGATCTTAGATAAGATCATGGACTGATAAGATTAGATAATGCGAAAAAGTATGAAAAAGTCAGTTTCACGAAATCAATTCGTAACAACTACTGCTACTGGTTCTCCTAAGGCTACTGGAACGTTTACGAGTTCCCAAGGTTGTGCTGCGTTCACATGAGGAATGTAGGCAAGGAAGGGGAGTAAGGATTGGTGAAATGAGATAGGCACTGAGTAGAGAGCCCTTAGTTCTACTCCTAGTGACTAGAGGATGCACTTACTTGCGAAAGCGAGGGGACAAGTAAGGAGACAAGGTGCGTCCGGCTTTCTGTGGTGATTGGGTATGAGAATATATGACAGTCTAGTTCTAGTGTTGCAACTACAAACTTTGTAAGCAATCACCACTAACTTAGACGTCGAGAGGACTTTTAGATTCACTGCTTTGCAGGCAGAGAACAGGAGAACTAGACTGAGGACTTAGCCTCGTCCAGCCTCTCTTTATATACTAATCCTACTGTAGATACATGTTGTGTACCGATCTAGATATGTATCTACATAAGTCCATCCCCTTGGCCCTAAGTGATCGACATGCAGCCTACTGCAAGCAGCGGAGATTAACATACATGAGACATCCAGCCGTTGATCTGCTGCGGGTGGTAGAATGGAAGGATGTCAATGGTAATTAAAGATAAGGGATCACACTGCAGGTGATGAGGTGACTGAGTGAAGGTCTGCAGTGATCACAGTGATTAAATATGTTCTGTGATCTGTGGGGCGAAAGTGAAGTTGTGAAAGAGAATGCCCACAGATCGTGCAGGGCCCGTAGATCCCCTGTGGCTAGCACAGTGTCTAAGTCGGGTTGTCCCTATGATTAGATAAAAGAGCATCCATATGTGCAAGTAAAAGTGAAAAATAAGTAGGACTGTAACAGGTGACTGATGTGAGGTCTGTGATATGTATTAGTGATTAAATACATGTTGTGATCTGTGGGTATGGAATGGAAGGCTGAAAGTGAAGTGTTACAATTCACTTGCAGGGTTATCTCTTTTTCCTTACCTACACTATTGGACTAATTCTTTCTTTTCTCACACTTAACTCTCATTCTTCCACGTTATTCTACGATGTTCCATACTTCTTGTAAGCATGCTTATTTCCTCACTGTGCAGGTACTCAGACTCTTCTGATCTTCTCACACTATATGCACTGGCCCTTGACATTCTCCTCTCACACATGAGTTCTATGATATTCTTTCATATTCCACCACCATTTCTCATGCCAGCCCTTAACCATTGTGACATGTAACTGTTACGCTTTTACTTCATTATATAAACCCTTCAACAGGGTGTTCTTTTCTTTTTTTTTAACCTAGTTCTACCTATGGCTGTCACCTAGTTAGCACTAGCAATCCACTTTTCTAGTCTTTGTTCAACTATTGAGTGAATGCTTCACACTTTGACTTCTCGTCTCCGTGTGTCTTTCCCTTGAACCCTTGACCCTACTGCCAAGCTAGGCATAGGCAACCTTGGCCATCTAACTATTGTTGGGTAGACACTTAGTTGGCAACCCCACAGCCGAATACCTTGCACAGATATTCTAAACTGTGACCCCTTTGCCCTTGTCCCTGCTAGTCACTAGGCTTAGTAGGTCTATGCACAACCTTATCAAAGGCCATGCATAACATGAAGCCCACAGATCTGAATAGGGCCCAAGGATCTCCTATATCTAGCATAGCATCCTGGTTGGGTTTTCCCTTGATAAGATAACCAATAAGCATCCATATGTGCAAGGTAAAGTGTGAAAAATATATAGCTATAACAACTACACCACCCCTCTCTCCTATCCCTTCCTTCTCACCTCTTCCCTTTCATCAACTATCTGTGGACCTTGTCATTGACCTTCCCATCTCTGCCGGTTTTGATTCCCTCATGGTTGTGGTTGACCATGGCCTTACAAAGGGGGTAATTCTCCTCTCTTGCACTAAATCCATTGATGCAGCAGGTGTAGCCCAACTATTTTACAACCATGTCTTCAAATGCTTCAGCCTCTATGACTCCATTATCTCCAAAAGAGGTCCACAATTTGCATCTGCCTTTGCTAAGGAACTAGCTCACTTGTTACACTATGATGTCTGCTTATCCATGACCTACCACCCCCAAACTGATGGACAGACCGAACGCACCAATCAAGAGATTGAAACATATCTCAGAATCTTCTGCACCAATAACCCTTACTCCTGATCCTCCCTCCTCACTGCTGCTGAATTCCTTTACAATTCAGTACCCCACTTCTCTACCAAAGCATCACCATTTTCCCTTCTCCTTGGATATGAACCCTGTACCTTCCCCTCCCTAGGAAGGATCTTCCTCCCCTCACTCACTCACCATCTCAACTTCTTCTCCAAAGCCAGGGAAGAAGCTTTAGCAGCACATGAATCTGCTCATCTTGCAATGATTCGAAAAACCACACATTTCTCCCCCTGAAAACTAGGAGAAAAAGTATGGCTAGAGGCTACCAATCTTCACATTCCTTACCCATCCAGGAAACTCACACCCAAATGACATGGATCCTTTGAAATATCCCAAACTCTATCACCCCTTACCTACCACTTAAAACTTCCTCCCTATTGGAAAATACATCTTCCACACTTCACTCTTATCTCCTTTCAAACAGACAGAAGCACATGGATCCTCCTTCACCAAGCCCCCTCCTAACATCATAGATGATGATGAAGAATACGAAGTAGAAGCAATTCTCTTACACAAAGGATCCCCAGGCCACTATTGGTACCTGACCACATGAAAAGGCTACTTCTCTGCCGAAAATACTTGGGAAACTGAAAGTAATCTCCACCATGCTCCCTTCATTTTATCTGCCTATAAATGTCTCCACTTGTTACAATGAATGAAACTCATCTCCACCATGGCCATCATTCTTCACCATTCTCCTCCCACCTCGACCTCTGCCACCACCACCACCACCTCATCTCCTTCTCCTCTTGACCCTCCTGCCTCTGCCTTTCATTGAGGCACAGAAGTTAATAAGGAAGATCTTGTCATTTTCTCTGCTTTCCTTGAAGACCCTTATCTCACTTTCATTATGGACCCACTTGTTGACTCTAGATCCATTATAGACTGCCTCATATGCTCCTATCTGGCCAACAAACATCTCACCTTACAAATTCCACTCATTGAGACCCTTACCTATCACCTGGACACAGCAGAATTCCTCCCCACCCTTCTCAAGGAGATACAAAGGGAAACACATCAAGCCCTTCTCATTGCCCTTCAACAAGTAGACATGGATCAGCTTATCATCATCACAAATCTTTGTCACCAACTAGACCTTCATAGCCTTAATCTTCAACCTGAACCACCTCATTTTCACATGGCTCATCATCAAAGTCACCCTTGGGGCCATATCCCTCCTACTCACCCCCACTACACTTGTTCCTATTATGTCTGCTACTGCAATGGCCATGGACATGTCAGACGTCCATTCTCTGATTGCCCCTCTTGCATTAGAATCTTTCCAGGACCTTGACAACCTGCTTCCCCTCCTGACCAATTTCACTGAGTCAATGACTTCTTCTCACCTCCTTCTTCATTTACCTTTCTACCCAACTCTCCCCTATCTTCTCCTTCCATCAATCCACATTCCCTTCATTGTCCTTCCTCCCCATTTGGTCAAGTTCACATTAACTGGTGAGGACAGCCCATCCCTACAGCCCCCAATTCCCCCATCAAAATGGACCTTACTGACCTCATCCTTTCTTCCCCTGTCAAAACCTCCCTACCAACCGAACACTCTATCTGATCCCCTTGCCCTTCTGATGGTGAACTAGCTGATGGTGCCACATGGGACAACAACTCTCCTGAACATGACTAACTCTGCCCTATATATTTCATCTTCCTTTCTCCCTTACATCTTTCCCTTTTCCTATTCCTCTTACTCTCTCTTCTACTCTGTCTTGTTCTTCTCTCCATCTTTCTCTATTTATAAGTCTTGACCCTGGGGTTCAAGTATACTTGGGGAGTATTGTTACAATTTCTTCCCTATTTATGCCCATCTCTTCGTCTTTGTACCTATCTTCCCATGGACAGCCACCTCCATAGCCTTCTCTCTCACAAGGGTTCATATCCCCACTTTCTTCATCTTCCATAGCATTCCATATTCCCATATAATTTGCTATATATATCTAACTGCTGATGTACTCTTACCTTACTCTTGATCTGTGCAATCTATGCACATCTTATATTCCCCCTCACCTCCATTATTGAGGAAATCTCTGTGCCCTTTCATCCCTAGTCCCAGTTGATGAGCCTCTGAGTGAGAGCCTCCTAGAATGATCACAAGATGCCCAAGGTATGCATCTAGTGTAACAGAAAGTAAGTGTGATGTCATAATGATAGAACATCGCAGAATGACATGGAGCATCATGAAAAGAGGGTGAAAAGGGCTGGCACATGCAGCATGTGAAGAGCAGAAATGTGTAATCATGATGCACAAATGGAGAGGAGACATACAGTTGGGGCTCTAGGTATCTCAAGCATTGAGGTTAATACAGGTGTTGAGCATTCTATAGTGGTTAAAGTAAAGGAAAAAGAGTGACCCTTCAGACAAATCATAACAATAACAAGAGAACTAGATTGGAGACTGAGCTCCATCCAGTCTCACTTTATATACTATTCTATTTGTAGATACATATTGTGTATTGATCTAGATACATATCTACATAAGTCCATTCTTTAGGCCCAACATGATTGACATGAGGAGTTGGCCTGTAATGGAGATTAATGCATACATGAGGTTGCTAGCCATTAATCTGCTGTGGGTGGTAGAATGGAAGGATGTCAATGGTAATTAAAAATAAGAGATCACATCACAGTGATGGAATGACTGACATGAGGTCTGTGATGATCACAAGGTATTAAATATGTGTTGTAATCTATGGGGTAATCATGAAGAGAATGACCAGAGATCTGGAAGGGCCTGAAGATTCCCTGTGTCTAGTATAGTGTCTTTGTCAGGTTATCCCTTGATAAGATAAGAGAGCATCCTTATGTGCAGAGTAAAGATGAAAAATAAATATATACTGTAATAATGAGAGTGAAATGGATGAAAGTAACTTGATTGCCCTAGGCAAGTGTGCCCATGGTGAATGACATACATACTATTATGTGTGGTCTTGGGTAAGGTCATGCATAGTTCTACTATGCTCGAGGTCTAGTAAGGTCAAGGGTTCAGCCACTAGTAGTGACAGTGACAGGTGATAGGCCATGGGGTTGCCTGGTTCAAAGTACCATCAAGGAGTTTGACAGGTCAGGGGTAACCTATGCCTAGCTTGGCAGTAGGGTCAAGGGTTTGAGGTAAGACACACAAAGGCTGGTGAGCCAAGTGTGAAGCATTCTCTTAATAGTGGAATGAAGACTTAGGAGCAAAGGCAAGTGGATTTCTTAGGACTAACTAGGCAACAAGCTGTAGGAAGAACTAAGTTAAGGGAAAGCTAAGTATGCCCTGTTGAAGGGTTTATATAGTGAAATGAGATAGTGTGACAGTTACATGTCACAAGGTTAAGGGCCAGCTTGGGAAATGGCATTAGAAGTGAATAGAATGAGATGAAATGAAAATGGCCCAAGCATGAGAGAGAAACATTAAGGGCTGGCATATTCAGCATGAGAAGAGCAGAAGAAAAAAAGTACCTGTGCAGTGAAGGATAAGCATACTTACAAGATGTATGGAACATTGTAGAATGACATGGAATGGCAAGGGTTAAGCATGAGAAGAGAAATTGTTAGTCTGATAGTGAAAGTAAAGAAAAAGAATAGACCCTGCAAGCAAATTGTAATATTACCCCCTTAGTAACTCTGAAGCTATGGCAAGGACTTCTTACAATTCCTGAAAGGCAGGTCCCAGGGAACCAGTGATGTTTGTGTATCCTACATCATCTAATTCATCTCCATCTTTATATGGGGAAGGGGCATAAGAGGATGAAGGCATGGAGTGATAGGACTGTTGAGAGGAAGAGGAAGAAAAATGGGAAGAGTAATGGGAGTTGGTTCGATGGATGACTTGTCTATTCCAGAACATAGCTTGGGGTCAGTGTGGAGTGGTGGTGAAGAATGAGGTGGCACAAGAAGAAGGGATATGAGTGGAGGAGAGGCAAGAGGTGAGGGAGGAGGAAGGACTGGGGCAATGACCAATAGAATATCCAGGAGCATGACATTGGCATCCTCAGCAAGTGTACTATTGGCATGTGAGTTAGATATGGCCGAGACAGTGGCATTGGAAACATCTTTGGTTGAAGCAGGAGTATCCAGGGTGGACACAGTCTTGTCTCTATCATCCTGTCCACCAATCCATGAGGATCTGTTGGTGGATGGGTGAGCCATCTTGAAGGACTTTGTTATCAAGTCCTTGACCAGTGGCAGCCAGATCTCGGAAGTGGTTATTGACATCCAGGAAAAAGGACTTGTAACCAAGTTGGTATGCATGGAAGTAGAGGTTGTACTGGGCTTGGTAGATAAGCTTGTGCATCGTCCTGCTGATGGTGGTGTGGGGGAAGAAGAGGCTAGAGGAGGTCACAAAGTTGGTGATGTGGTTCAGCTACATGGCTGCTTCAAAGAGGGTGTAGATGGGCAAACCCATAGAGGAGTAAATGCTAATAGGTATGTGAAGACAGTCATCAGAAAGTAATGTATGAAAGTGGACATAATTCTCATCAGTGAAGGGTTCCATGGAGAGGTAGTTGATATGGCAGTGTCCAGAGACATCTAGGGGCATCTGGGAGTCCCAGCCTGACTGGGCTTGGAGGGAATCACTACTAGGAGCATGGATGAGTTGAGGGCGATGTATGCCTAGGAACAAGGGTGGTCTAGGAGAATGTTCCCAATAGGACAGAGGTGTAAATTCTGGAGAGGTCTGGACCCTGCCAAAGACAGGGGAGACATGGGATTGGGAAACATCACCAATAAGAGTGGCAAAGTTGACAGGCTGAGGGGTGGTGGGGAGAGTAGAAGAGACCTGCACAGGGTCAACAGAGGGAAGGACAATGGATGAGGGGTTGGTGGTGAATGTAGCAGCAGGAGTGTCAACATATTCAATGGCCATGGCAAGTAGGTGAAGGGGATTTATTTGTGCTGTGGTGGATGTGTGGGGGTGAGGGAGAAATCATGAGGGTTTTGTCTATTATTGTTATGAATTGATTTTGTGATACTAACTTTTTCCACTATCTTATCTTATCTCACCATGATCATATCTATGGTCACTCCCTTCACTATTCCTTTTACCTTCTTACCAATTAAATTAGATATGATGTCATCATGACATCACAGGTCTAGATGCCTCACCTCATATGCATTTCCTTAATCACCATGCTCTAGACCTACTTCACACTTCCATTCTTTCATATTTGCCTCACCTTAGCCAGCATGTACACTGCCCTACTCCACACTTACATCATACCCTACATCCTTATCCTCTATCCAGCTGGCTTAGAACTTTGTATCTCCACTTGTAACAATATTATTTAATACATGGAACACTTGGGGATATTCCTCAAGTTGTTCCACTTTGTCACTTCCTACTCTTGCCCAAAAGGATCCAGCCCCTTTTGTGAACATACAGTCACAGCAAGCCACCTCTTCTATCCCCTTGATATCAGAGCAACTCGAGAGTTCCTCCATATGCTCCTCATCTTATCTATCCATCTTCTTCAACTGATCAGATAATCTATCTTGCTCTTTACATAAGATAGGTTTTCTAGTTCAGCTCTCTCACTATTACAAGCATAGAGAGTAGTCGCTTCATTTATAGTTGTCGAGTAACTCCAATGAATGTTTCAAGTTCCACTCTGATTCCCATGAGTCTTCTTCCACAGTGTACCCTTTTCATCAGATTAGGTACTAACAGGAGGATGGCATTCCACGATGCCATAGGATCCTATCTATTTTGTATTCCTCTTATTCTTTGACAAGATCCAGGGGTGGTGTGGGGAAGTTCAGGCTATGGACATTGTTTTCACGATAGGGTGATAACAAGGAAGTGTGGAATGTGTTGTGGATTTTCCACGTTCATGGGAGTTGGAGGAGATAAGAGACAGGAGAAATGATGTTGGAGATAATAAAGGGGCCTTCGTGTTTCACAGCAAACTTCAGGTCTTGTATGGATCTTTTGAGATTTCAGGCCTCAAGCCAAACTTGCTGTCCTTTCTCAAAGGGTACGAATTTTGACTTAGACTGGGATGCCATGACTTGATGCATGAGTTCATGGGAGGCTAGGGCTTCATCTCATAGGGCAATTAGCTCCTTGAGGCAGGTTTCTGTATATACCATATGGTAAAAATTTTTATGGCAGGGATTCTGGTTTCGGCAATTACCAATGAAAGAGCATGGGGTTCATATCCCATCATGAGAAGGAATGGGGATTTGCCGGTGATGGTGTGGGGATGGTGATTATGTGTGAATTCAGTGTGGAAGATGTGATCTGACCAAGAGGAAGGGTGATCTCCATAGTAGATGTGCAAAAAGGTTTCCACTTCTTGGTTGACATGTTCAGTTTCTCCATTGGTCTGTGGATGGTATGCTGTGGAAAGGGAGAGATTGTAGTTGAGGAGGTGGTCAAGCTCTTTGATGAAGGAGGAAGCAAATTGGGGGCCATGATTGGAGATAACCTTGTCATAAAGGCTGAAGTGGAGGTAGACTTTGTGGAAAAAGAGCACAGCAATGCCCTCAGTGGAGATAGTCTTCTTAGTAGAGCAAAGAATTACCCCCTTAGTAAGGCCATGGTCCACCATGACCAAAAGAGTGTCAAACCCCCTAAAGAGCAGGAGGTCGGTAATCAGGTCATAGGAGATCTGTTGGAAGTGGCGAGAGCAGGAGGAGTAGATGGGGACAAGGGGTGGGGTGGTTGGGTGAGTGTCTTTGTTGTGCTGGCACATAGTGTTACACGTGGCCCTTGGGTGTGGTCGCGCGTAGACCTACGAGGCCTAGGGTTGAGGGGGCTGTGATGACGGTTGAGAATATCCGTCCAAGGTAACGGCCGTGGGGTTGCCGATCGAGGTCTACCAAGCGGGATGCAAGGTAGTCAGAGGTAACCTATGCCACACTGGCGATAGGGTCAAGGGTTCGAGGTAGGACACACACGGATGCGAAGAGCATTGATGTGTGAAGCGTTCACTCAAGTGTAGAATGAAGACACGTAGATTGCTAGAGCTAACTAGGCGGAAGCCGTAGGTAGAACTAGGTTAAGGGAAGAGAAACGGTGGGCCCTGTTGAAGGGTTTATATAGTGAAAGTAAAGGTGTGACGGTAATGCGTCACGTAGTTAAGGGCCGGCGTGGGAAACGGTGTAAGAAGAGCAGAAGCCAATAGCAAAACCACGCATAAGAAGGAGACATAAGGGCCAGCGCATACGGCGTGAGAAGAGCAGAAGGGAAACGAGTACCTGCGCGGTGAAGGATAAACACGCTTACGAGAGATGTGGAATGTCGTAGAACGACATGGAACGTGACGGGATAAGCGTGAGAAAAGAAATGAGTGTCAGTTCGTAATGCTAAGTAAAGAAAAAGAGTTGACCCTGCAGTGAATCGTAACACATAGTGCAGCCATCAACAAAGAAGCAGACAAAGGTAGCAAGGCCAGGCCACCAGAAGTCGGCTACAACTAGTTGGCCAGTTTTTAGATAGCTGGGGTGGCCAGCACTTTTGTGGTCACGACAATGGGCAATGATAGTGCGGCGAAGGTCATGGTCAAAGGGAACATTGATGCAGCCCTGATACTGGAGGATACTGTTGGCATACTGCCAGTCCAAGAGTTGGAAGTGAGTGGCAACAGGGAGAGTACCTTCAATCTTCTGTAGTTTGTGGAGAACAAGGTCATTGGAGGCAGATGCAGACACAATATGATTTGTCAAAGTGGAGTCAATGAGGCAGACGAAGAGAGAGTCCAGGAGAAGTGTGGTACCAATGTTGTCATTATTAGATTTCAGGAGAAGGTCTGGATGGTGGGACAGTGCATCTGGTTCAGTGAGATGTGAACTGGGTACATGGGAGATTTTATAGCATCAGCAAATCTTCCAGCTACTTATTCTTACTTAAAATACTTAACTTGATGTGTCAAGCATGCAAGTGCAGTAAAGAAGCTTCAAGTACTTCAAGTAGTGCAAGTGCCAACTTATCTCAGCAAGGGGCAGTGCATAATATTGCACATGCAACAGGAATCAAACTCTGCGATCATCAAAAATGGCAAAGTGTACACTTTAACCATTACACCACAAGTCCTTGTTAATGATAGGTGTCAAATTGTATATAACTACATTTTAGATAATTTTCATGAAATTTGACTAAGTCCACAAGCACAGACTCACCACCCACCACCATTGCAACACACAACGACAAGCCGACAACACACCCACCACTGGAACCCGGGCCATATGACAATAGGAGTTTGCATCACTGCTCCCATCACCACAGCCCTCACCTCAATGTGATGATGACGATGACGATGGGCACACAGGCCATGCAATAGTGCGCCCACACAGCAACAATGATGACAATGATGGACTCGTCACCACCACAACCCCTGCCTTGATGCAACAACAACAACAACAACAGGCACACAGGCCATGCAACTGCATGCTGTTATGCGTGGCCTTGGGTAAGGTCATGCATAGACCTATGAAGCCTAGGGTCAGAGTGGCAAGGGGACGTGGTGACTACAGTTGAGAATATCCGTAGGAAGAATCAGCCATGGGGTTGCCGATCAGTGTCTACCTGATGTTGATCAAGGTAGTCGAAGGAAGCCTATGCCTAGCTTGGCGATAGGGTCAAAGGTTCAAGGTAAGACACACACGGACACGAAAAGCGTTTAAGGTGTGAAGCATTCACTCAGGTGTAGAATGAAGACACAAGGTAGATTGCTAGTGCTAACTAGGCGATAGCCGTAGGTAGAACTAGGTTAAGGAGAAAGGAGGAAATGCCCTGTTGAAGGGTTTATATATGAAGGGAAAAGGGGTGACGGTAACGCGTCACATAGTTAAGGGCTGGCATGGGAAGCGGCGATGGAATGTGAAGGAATACTATGGAACCCATGCGTGAGAGGGAGACGTTAAGGGCCGGCACATATGGCATGAGAAGATCAGAAGATAAAGAGTACCTGCATGGTGAAGGATAAGCATGCTTACAAGATGTATGGAATGTCGTGGAACAACATGGAATGTGGCAAGTTAAGCATGAGAAATGAAAAAGAATGTCAATCGGTAATTGAAAGTGTAGAAAAAGAATAGACCCTGCAGCGAATTGTAACACATGCCTGCATAGCAATGACAATGACGACAACAGACTCATCACCACCACAACCCTCACCTTGACGGACAATGACAACAATGGACTCATCACCACCACAACCCCCACCTCAATGCAACAACAACAATGATAACAACAATGGGCACATAGGCCATGCAACAGCATGCCCACACAGCAATGATGACAATGACAGACTTGTCACCACCACAACCCTTGCCTTGATGCAACAATGACGATAAGTGTGCTGGCATCACAATGGTGTGCCAACATGACAATGAGGGGGAGTGGATGGCGTGCTAGGTGACAAATGATGATGACAGGGGGGATGGCATGCCAGACCACAGATGACAATGACAATGACAATGAGGGGGATGGCATGCCAGACCACAGATGATGGCAACGAGCATGCTGGCAACACAACAGTGCACCAGAATGACAACAACAATGAGGAGGATGGTGCACCAGACCAGACAATGGCAACAAGCATGTTGGCAGCACAATGGTGCACCAACATGACAATGATGACAATGGGTGGATGACATACCAGGTGACAGACGACACCCATGCCATGTGCTGGCACAACAGTAACAACAACGACAGCATGCCATAGGGCAAGGTCAATCTGGACAACGATGATGACATGCACAGTCATCTGTGCAGAGACAGCACTAACAGCAGGCCAGCAGCAGCAGCACATCCAATAATGACAACAACAAGGGCAAGGACAATGCCATAGTGTGCCTGCCATCACAATGGAGTTGACAAGGGCAAGGTCATGATGACAATGATGGTATAGCACATCTGCTACCACCATACCACCATGTGGGCATGACAACAACAGTAGCAGAATGGTGCCTTGGATGATCCTGAGGGCAGGACAATGATGGCAGAATGGGACATGGTAGTGCTATTAGATAAGTATGCAAGTGTAAATAAGTAGATAAGTAAAAAAATAAGCTCATTTCAAGTTTGTTTCAAGAAGTTAAGTGCGAAATAAGTAGAAATCAAGCAGAAGGATCTACTTAAACCTACTTGCTTGGCTAATCCAGTCAAGTAAAATAAGTGCTGTCAAGTGGCAGATAAGTAGCAGATAACATTTGCTGATGAGTTATAGTCCACGAGGTCAAGAAGCCAGCAGGCTTGGCGACAGTTGAGGTCTTGAGGACAACAGAAGTACATCAAGTTCTTGTGGTTGGAGAAGACTTGGACAGTGAAGGGAGAGCCATGGAGGTAATGTTTCCAGGCTTTGAAACCACAGATAATGGCCAGAAGCTCCTGGTCATGGATGTTGTAGTTTCACTCGGCATCTGTGAATGACTGTGATAAGTAAGAACAGGGGTACCAATCCCTGTTATGAATTGATTTCGTGCTACTGACATTTTTGCACTTTTTCACATATTTAATCTTATCTTACCATGATCTTATCTGAGATCACCCCATTCCTTCATCCTTTACCTTCTTACCCAATTAGATAAGATATAATGTCATCATGACATCACTAGTCTAGATGCCTCACCACATATACATTTCCTTAATTTCCTTGCTCTAGACCTATCCTTTAACTTTCACCCTTTCATTCCTTTCATATTTACCTCACCTTAACCAGCATATACACTGCCCTGCTCCACACATACATCATACCCTTTACCTTTACCCTCTACCCAGCTAGCTTAGAACAATTGTATCTCCTCTTGTACATTAGTGTATAAATACATAGAATACTTGGGGATACCTCCCTAAGTTGTTCCACCTGTTCTCATCCTACTCTTGCCCAAGTTGGATCCAGCTCCACTTGTGAATGTACAGTCACAGCAAGCTGCCTCTTCTATCCCCTCAATATCAGAGCAACTTGAGAGTTTCTTCATTACGCTCCCCATCTTATCTATCTGTCACCTTTGACTAACCAGATAATCTATCTCGCTCATTATACAGATAGGTTTTCTAGTTCAGCTCCCTCACTATTACAAATATAGAGAGTAGTTGCTTCAATCCCTGTTTGTGTCAGTTTGGAGAAGAATACTACCTGACATGTATTTAGAAGTGTCAGTGGCTGTTACGAATTGATTTCGTGAAACTGACATTTTTCGCATTTTCCTCTTTATCTAATCTTATCAGTCCATGATCTTATCTAAGATCACTCCCTTCGCTATTCCCTTACCTTTCAATCCGATTAGATAAGATATGATGTCATCATGACATCACAGGTCTAGGTGCCTCACCTCATACACACCTCCTTAATTACCATACTCTAGACCTACCTTCACTCATTCACCACTTCCATTCCTTTCATATATAACACACCTTAGCCAGCATGTACACTGCCCTACTCCACCATGACATCATACCCTTTACCATACCCTACGCCCAGCTGACTTAGAACTCTTGTATCTCCTATTGTACTACTAGTATAAATATACAGAACACTTGGGGATACCTCCCTAAGTTGTTCCACTTTGATCATTCCTACCCTCTTGCCCAAGAAGATCCAGCCCTTCTTGTGAACGTACAGTCACAGCAAGCATTGCCTCTTCCTATTCCCTGAATATCCAGAGCAACTCAGAGAGATCTCCCATTACGCTCCCCTATTCATCTTATCCGTCACCCTTGACTGATCAGATATCTTGTCTCGCTCCTTATTAGATAAGATCATCTAGTTCAGCTCCCTCACTACAAAGATCGTAGAGAGTAGTCGCTTCAGTGGCTATGGCAGAAGAACAAGAAAGATTGGGCATATGGAGAACTGGCTTATAAAGAAACAACTGCTTGAGTTGCTCAAAGGATTCCTGATGTGCTGGAGTCCAGGACCAAGGAATGGTTTTCTTGGTGAGGTCGATAAGGGGGTAGACAATGTTGGAATATTTGGGAATAAAACATCTGTAGAAATTAGCAAATCCAAGGAAGGACCTTATGTCCTTTACTTTCTGGGGAGTAGGCCATTTGGCAATTCTATCTAACTTGACAGGGTCCATAGTGAGTTGACCTTCTTTGATGATCATTCTGAGGTATTCAACTTTGGGAATGGTGAATTGACATTTCTCCAATTTGAGATGAAAATTGAGTTCTGTCATCTGTTGAAGGACACAGTGAGTTCTTTTAGTGTGGGTATCATCATCTGGGGAAAAGATTAAAAGATCATCCATGTAAATAACTAGCCATCCTTCAGCAATCATGTCATGGAAGGAGTCATTCATAAATCACTGAAATGTGGTGGGGAAGTTAGGCATTCTGAAAAACATGACCATGGGTTTGAAGAGTCCTTTGTGAGTAAGGAAGGTGCCCTTTCATTAGTGCCCATCTTTTATACGTACATTGTTATATCCTCAGCATACATCAAACTTGGTAAATGTTTTGGCTCCTTGAAGTTTATCTAGGAGGTTGGAGATCAAAGAAAGGAGGTAGGTATTGTGGATGGTATGCTCATTGAGGTACTGGTAGTCTTGGCATGGGCAGAGTTTGCCATCCTTCTTTTTAACAAAGAAGAAGGGTGAGGCTTGAGATGAGTTTGATGGTTGGATCTTTCCTACAGCAAGATTCTTGCTTAGGAAGTGTTACAGCTATATATTTTTCAACCTTACCTTGCACATATGGATGCCCTTCTTGTTACGCGTGGCCCTTGGGTGTGGTCGCGCGTAGACCTACGAGGCCTAGGGTCAAGGGGACAATGATGACGGTTGAGAATATTCGTCCAAGGTAACGGCCGTGGGGTTGCCGATCGAGGTCTACTGAGCTGGACGCGAGGTAGTCAGAGGTAACCTATGCCACACTGGCAATAGGGTCAAGGGTTCGAGGTAGGACACACACGGACGCGAAGAGCGTTGATGTGTGAAGCGTTCACTCAAGTGTAGAACGAAGACACGTAGATTGCTAGAGCTAACTAGGCGGAAGCCATAGGTAGAACTAGGTTAAGGGAAGAGAAACGGTGGGCCCTGTTGAAGGGTTTATATAGTGAAAGTAAAGGTGTGACGGTAACGCGTCACGTAGTTAAGGGCCAGCGTGGGAAACGGCGTAAGAAGAGCAGAAGCCAATAGCAAAACCACGCATAAGAAGGAGACATAAGGGCCGGCGCATACGGTGTGAGAAGAGCAGAAGGGAAACGAGTACCTGCGCGGTGAAGGATAAACACGCTTACGAGATGTGTGGAATGTCGTAGAACGACATGGAACGTGACAGGATAAGCATGAGAAAAGAAACGAGTGTTAGTTCGTAATGCTAAGTAAAGAAAAAGAGTTGACCCTGCAGTGAATCGTAACATTACCCCCTTAGTAACTCCGAAGCTACGGCAAGGACTTCTTACAATTCCCGAAAGGTGGGTCCGGGGGAACCGGTGACGTTTGCATACCCGACGTCGTCTAACTCGTCTTGATCTTCTATGGAGAACCCCTCGGGGGGAGAAGAAGGAGGGGGGTGGTAAGACTGCTGGGACGAAGAGGAGGAGTGTCGTGACGAGCGACGAGAGTTGCTGGTTCGCTGGATGATTTGTCCATTCCGGAACGCGATTTGGGGTCGGCGAGGACGAGCAGACGGGGTGGTGCGTGGAGTAGGAGCGGCGGTGGAAGTGATACGGGAGGCGAGAGAACGGGAGGGACCCAGACAACGTGCGAAAGAGTGGCCGGGTGCACGATGATTGCAACCTCGACAAACGTACTGCTGGCAGGAGAGTTGGGTGTGGCCAAGACAGTTACATGTGAAGCAATGTTGGTTAAAATGAGGGTGTCCGATATAGATGCGATCTCTGCCGTTACGACCTGTCCACCAATCGTTGAGGGTTTGTCTGTGGATGGGCGACCCATCCCTGAGTACGACGTCGCCAAGTCCTCGACCAGCGGCGGCTAGGTCTCGAAAGTGGTTGTCAACATCAAGGAGGAAGGTATCATACCCTGACTGAAACCCGTGGGAGTAGAGGGAGTGGCACGCGTGATAAATGTAGTCCATCATGGTCCGGCAAAGCGTGGTATGGGGGAATACGGGTCCAGACCCAGAGATAAAAGAGGCGATGCGGTTCAACTGCATGGCCGTGTCAAACCAAGTGTAAAGCAGAGAACCCTCCGCGGCGTAAACACTAATGGGTACACGAAGACAATCGTCAGATAAGAACATATGGAAACGGACGTATTCCTCATCGATAAACCGTTCCTCTCGAAGGCGGTTGGTGTGGTGATGACCAGAGACGTCAAGGGGGACCTGGGTGTCCCAACCAGAGTGGACTTCTAATGAGTCGGAGCTAGGTGCTCGGACAATGGCAGGGCGGTGGACGCCGAGAAACGAGGGAGGTCCGGGAGAAGGTTCCCGACGGGGCAGAGGGGTAAACGATGGAGAGGTCTGGATCCGGCCAGAGACGGGGGAGACATGGGAGGGTGGAATACCACCAACAAGAGCGGCGAAGTTGACAGGCTGTGGGGGGGCGGGGACAGTAGGAGAGACCCTCTCGGGGTCGGTAGAGGGAAGGCGGACAGTGTTCGGGTTGGTGGATGGAGTGGCAGCGGGAGTGTCGACATGGTTGGAGAATTCGATGGCCATTAGTAACAAGTGGAAAGGGTTTATCTGCGGCGTGGTGGGCGTGCGGATGAGAGGGAGAAAGCAGTGGGGTGTCGTCTTTTATAATCGTTGAGAATCTCCGACGAATGTTTCAAGTTCCGCTCTGGTTCCCAAGAATCTTCTTCGGCAGAGTACCCTTTCCATCGGATCAGGTACTGACAGGACGACAGCATACCATGATGCCGTAGGATAGCTTCTATTTCATATTCTTCTTGTCCTTCGACAAGATCCGGGGGTGGTGTCGGGAAGTTCGGGCCGTGTACGGGGTTTTCGCGATAGGGCGATAAGAGGGAAGCGTGGAACGTGTTGTGAATTTTCCACGTTCGTGGGAGTCGGAGGCGATAGGTGACTGGGGATAGGACGTCTGTGATGGTGAAAGGTCCTTCGCGTTTTGCGGTGAACTTTGGATCTTGTATGGATCTTTTTAGATTCCGTGCTTCTAGCCAAACTCTATCTCCTTTATCGAAGGGTTTGAACGTGGAACGGTTTCTAGCGGCCATGGTTTGGCGGGCGAGTTCGTGGGCGGCAAGGGCTTCATCTCGTAACGCGGATAAGTTCTTGAGTCGTTCTTCGACGGCGGGGATCTTGGTTTCGGCGATGACCAAGGGTAGGGCACGGGGTTCGTAGCCCATCATGAGAAGGAATGGGGATTTGCCGGTGACGGAGTGCGGGCAGTGATTGTGGGTGAATTCAGCGTGGGAGACGTGATCGGACCATGAGGAGGGGAGATCCCCGCAGTAGATTCGGAGATAAGTTTCGATTTCCTGATTTACGCGCTCGGTTTCGCCGTCAGTCTGAGGGTGATATGCGGTGGAAAGGGAGAGGTCATAGCCAAGGAGGTGTCCGAGTTCTTTAGTGAAGGAGGAGGCGAACTGAGGGCCTCGATCTGAGATAACCTTGTCATAAAGGCTGAATCGTTTGTAGACTTTGTGGAAAAATAAGTATGCGATGCCTTTGGCGGTGACGGATTTCTTTGTAGGGCAGAGAATTACCCCCTTAGTAAGGCTGTGGTCCACCACGACCAAAAGACTGTCAAACCCTCCAGAGAGCAGGAGGTCGGTGATAAGGTCACAAGAGATCTGTTGGAATGGACGAGAGCAGGAAGAGGGGATCGGGGTGAGCGGGGGGGAGGATGGATGAGTGTTGGTCTTGTTTTGCTGGCAAATGGCGCAGCCATCAACGTAGGAACGGACGAACGTGGCGAGGCCTGGCCACCAGAAGTCGGCGGCAACGAGTTGGCGGGTTTTGAGGAACCCAGGGTGACCAGCAGAGGCATGGTCGTGGCAGCGGGCGATGATGGAGCAGCGAAGGGGTTGGTCATCGGGGACATAGACGCGGTCCTGGTACAGAAGTACGCCATCACGGTATTGCCAGTCGGAGAGGCGGGAGCGGGCGGCAGGGGGAATGCGTCCCTCGATTTCCTGGAGTTTGTGGAGGACAAGATCGTCTGAGGCTGAGGCGGAGGAGATGACGCTGGAAAGGGCGAAGTCGATGACACAGACGAAGAGGGAATCGGGGAGGAGGGTGACGCCTGAGTTGTCGGTGTCAATGGCAGGGAGGAGATCTGGGCGGCGGGAGAGCGCATCCAGTCCGGCGAGGTGGGTGCCAGGGATGTGAGTGATTTTGTAGTCAAAATCAGCAAGGTCAAGCATCCAGCGCACTTGGCGGCGGTTGAGATCATGGGGATGATGGAAATACGTAAGATTCTTATGGTCGGTGAAGACCGTGACGGGGAACGGGGAACCATGGAGATAATGGCGCCAGACTTTGAAGCCGTGGAGGACAGCAAGGAGTTCTCGGTCGTGAATGTCGTAGTTTCGCTCAGCAGGAGCGAATGTCTGGGAAAGATAGGAGCAGGGATGCCAGTCCCCGTTTGAATCAGTTTGGAGGAGGATTCCTCCCGAAGCATATTTGGAGGCATCAGTGGCGATGGCGAAGGGGCGAGTAATGTCTGGCATGAAAAGGATGGGTTTCCATGTAAAAAGCGCTTTCAGATGGTCGAAGGCAGTCTGGCGGGTGGGGGTCCAATCCCAGGGTTGGGTTTTCTTTGTTAGGTCAATGAGGGGGCGAGCGATATCTGAGTATCCTGGGATGAAACGGCGGTAGAAGTTGGCAAAGCCTAGGAACGAGCGAACGTCTTTGACCTTCTTCGGGGTAGGCCACTTTGCGATTCCATCGAGCTTGACGGAGTCCATAGCTAGTTGGCCTTCTTTGACGACCATTCCCAGGTATTCGACTTCGGGGACGGTGAAGTTACATTTCTCCAACTTAAGGTGGAGGTTGAGTTCCAACATCCGTTGGAGGACACGGCAGGTACGTTCTGTGTGAGTGGTGTCGTCGGGGGAGAAGAGAAGGAGGTCGTCCATATAAATGACGAGCCATCCTTCGGCAATCATATCACGGAAAGAGTCGTTCATGAATCGTTGGAACGTGGCGGGGGAGTTGGTCATACCGAAGAACATTACGAGGGGTTCGAAGAGTCCCTTGTGCATAAGGAACGCTCCTTTCCACTGATGTCCGTCCTTGATTCTGACGTTATTATATCCCCATCGGACGTCGAATTTGGTAAAGATGCGTGCTCCCTTGAGCTTGTCGAGAAGGTCAGTGATGAGAGGAAGCGGGTAGGCGTCGCGAATGGTGTGTTCGTTGAGGTATCGGTAGTCCTGGCAGGGGCGGAGCTTTCCGTCTTTCTTTTTGACGAAAAAGAAAGGAGAGGCTTGGGGGGAATTTGATGGACGGATCTTTCCGGCGGTGAGGTTTTCTTCAAGAAAGTCTTCTGTGGCCTTCTTCTCATCTGGGGTCAAAGGGTAAAGCTTTCCTATCTTTGGGATGAAAGAGTCTTTCGTGTTGATCTCGTGATCATAGGGTCGAGATGGGGGAAGGGAGTCTGCTGACTCCTTGGCGAAGACATGGGCGAAGTCTTTGTATGTGTCTGGGAGGGTAACTTTGGGTTTCGCCTTCTTGGCGGCGGCGACAAGTTCGGTGGTGGTGGTTATTTTCGCTACGAGCTTCGGATGGGTCTGGTGGTACCTAGATCCGGTACGGGTGATTCGTTGACAAGCGTAGTGGTGTAAGGCGGACTTGACGTAGTATCCTCTGTCGGGGAGGTCTAGGAAGATCGAGAGAGCGTGGTTGGGGACGGTTTCTACGAGGGTGTGGCGTGGTGGCGGGGGAGGTGTAGTTTTCCTTGGTAGGTGGTCGTCGTGTCGTTTGGTATCTTTGGCAAAAGAGTGATAGAGGGCGGCTGATTCATCAAGTTTCTCCGAGATGGAGATGGTTCGTTCGGTCCAGTTGATGACTGGGTTTGTGGTGCGGAGCCAGGGTGATCTGAGGATAACATTTTCGTTTCCACAATGCATGACGTGGAAGCGAACTTGCTGGGTGACGCCTTCTATGTTGACGAAGAGGGAAGAGGTGAAGCGTATTGCTCCTTTCGCGTTCACGGTTTGGTCTACGTTTCGTACGGCAATTGGTTTCGGAAGTCGTTCAAGGGGAAGTCGGTGTTTTCGGGCAAAGCCCCAGTCGAGACAGTTGATGTCTGCCCCGCTGTCAATGAGTGTGTGGGTGTCAACAGTTTTCATTGTGTGCGATGGATCTATGAGTTGGAGGGGAATACGCATAGACTTCTTGGACTGGGATAAAAGTACAGGGGCACACGTAAAGGAGGAAGGTGCTGACGTCGAGGCAGTCTTCCTTTCTAAAAATCCACAACTACTCGAGCTACGTCTTCTTCGTCATCGTCATCTTCTTCTGCCTTGGCAAGCGGGGGAATTTCTTCGTCTACTTCCTCTTCGACCTTCTGGACCGTTTTCTTCGGCTTCGGGGTTCCGGGGCAGTTGGACGACAAGTGTCCCTTTTGCCTGCAACAGAAGCATCATCCTTCTCTGATGCACTTCTTCCGTTCTTCCGGGGTAAGCTTAGTGAGGCGGACGACATCTACATCCATGGCGTTGGGGTCTTTGATGGGGGTCGGGGTGGAGTACTGATGGTACGTGGTGCGGGTGGGTGTTTTGTGACGAGCTGAGATTTCTCGAGCTCGATCCATGTGGGTCTGGAAGGTAACGGCTTTCTTGAGCCAAGAGTCGATGGTGGTGGGGACAGTTTCCATAGCTAGAATGCGGCGCATGAGGGGTTCAGGGATGGCGGCTGAATAATAGCCGATTAAGACATTGTGATCGGTGATGCCGGCGATGGCGTAATGGTTTTGAAACTGAGCGTTGTACTCAGTAAGCGAGGGGGAGTATCCGCCACCCTTGGTGACGGTCATGTGAGTGGTGGTGAGCCAGGCGATGGCGTTTCCAGTGGTGTCATAGTGTTTGAACGCCTTTAGGAATTCATCGCGGAATTGGTCCCATGTTCCCATGGAGATGGAGCCATCGGAGGCGATCTTGGAGGCACGGAAGGTGTTCGCCCACGTGAGTGTGGGTCCCTTGGTCATGTATGACAGCGCGAATGCTATCTGCTTGGGGGCGGAGTTGTAGACGTCAGAGTTGACGTTCAGGTAAAAGATGACGGAATCGAGCCATTGTTTGGCTGTCTTGTAGTCGCCATCGTACCGTTCGGGGGTGCTGATACGGAGTTCAACAGGTTTGTTCGACATTGGTGGGATCGGGGGAAAGATATGGCCGGTTTGTTGTCGAGGGGTGGGGGACGGTGGGATCGGGGGACGAGGAATTTGCAACAAGGCAGTCAGGTGGTGGGAAAGATCGCGGGTAGCGTCTTCTTTGTCTGAGTCAAGGAGGGGTTCGTCGGGGTCTTCTTCCCAGGTATCTGGGTTGGGATCGTCTGGGGTGTCAGACGAGTCAGAGTGGTGTCTAGGTGGTTCTCGGGGGTTCCAGCGAGAGTCGGTGATTCGGGTGTGGTGTGAGGATGAAATGGTGGGCGTACGTAATAGTGCGCGTCAAGTGGGAACAACCTAGTTCTTTTGTTACGCATGGCCCTTGGGTGTGGTCGCGTGTAGACCTACGAAGCCTTGGGTCGAGGGGACTATGATGACGGTTGAGAATATCCGTCCAAGGTAACGGCCGTGGGGTTGCCGGTCAAGGTCTACCAAGCGGGATGCGAGATAGTCGAAGGTAACCTATGCCACACAGGTGATAGGGTCAATGGTTTGAGGTAAGACACACACGGACGCGAAGTGCG
>JBBPTX010000314.1:0-34628 GCA_038094595.1 Pulveroboletus aff. annulatus
TCACTATATAAACCCTTCAACAGGGTACTTCTTTTCTTTTCCTTAACCTAGTTCTACCTACGGCTACCGCCTAGTTAGCTCTAGCAATTCTACGTGTCTTCGTTCTACACTCGAGTGAACGCTTCACACATCAACGCTCTTCGCGCCTGAAGTATGTCTTACCCCGAACCCTTGACCCTATTGTCTGTGTGACATAGGTAACCTCCGACTACCTCGTATCTCACCAGGTAGACTCAGACTCGGCAACCCCACGGCCGACCTCCTTGGATGGATATTCTCAACCGTCACTCCACGACCCCTTCGTCCTAGGCTTCGTAGGTCTACGCGCGACCATACCCAAGGGCCACGTGTAACACCCTTGGACTCTTGACCTGCTTGTCAAGCTAGACAGCGGTTTACCCTTTGACCCGTCAAACATCCTTGACGGTACCCTCGACCCAGCATCCCTACGGCTGGCCCTACGTCGTCGTCAATACGAACGACTGCCACCTCAACCCTACTAGGCGTTAGTAGGTCTACGCGCGACCATATCCACGGCCACGCGTAACAATTGTAGCCCATCTGGAAGGCATGGGAGTACAACTGGTAGTGCACATAATAGATAAAATCCTGCATGGTCCTGCCAAGAGCAGCATGAGGAAAAATCAGACCTGAGCTAGAGACAAAGGTGGCAATGTGGTTTAATTGCATTGTGGTTTCGAACCACATATAAATAGGGGAACTGTCTGAAGAATAAACACTAATAGGAACACAGAGGCAATCATCAGACATAAGTGTGTGGAAACGAACATAATTCTCATCAGTAAAGCACTCCTCTCAGAGGTAGTTAAGATGTCAATGAGCAGAGACATCCAGGAGCATTTGGGAGTCCCATCCAGAATGGGCAATGAGGGAATCCAAGCTGGGTGCACAGACGAGCTGAGGGCAATGAACATCTAGGAATGAGGGGGGTCCGGGAGAAGGTTCTCAATGGAGCGAAGGTGTAAACGAAGGCAAGGATTGAATCCTACCCAAGATGGGGGAGACATGGGAGGCGGGAACATTACCAACAAGAGTAGTTAGTGAAGGGGAGTAGCCACCATTCTTGGTGGTGATCATGTGAGTCATGGTGAGCCAGGCAATTGCATTGCCAGTGGTATCATGGTGTTTAAACACCATTATAAAGGCATCATGGAAGTCGGACCAGGAGCCCATCGAAATCAAGCCATCAGCTGCAATCTTTGAGGTGCAGAAGGTGTTGGCCCAAGTGAGTGCTAGGCCTTTGGTCATATATGAGAGAGCGAATATGATTCGCTTGGGGTTGGTGGTGTAAACCTCAGCATTGACGTTGAGGTAAAAGACAACAGAGTTCAGCCATTGTTTGTGTTACAGCTATATATTTTTCATCGTTTAACTTACGCATAAAGACGCTTCCTTTATCTTATCAAGGGAAAACCCGACTTAGACACTGTGCAAGACACAGGGGATCTACGGGCCCTTCCAGATCAATGGGCTTCACCTTCACTCCTTCACATTCGCCCCATTGATCACAGCACGTATTTAATCACCGTGATCATCACAGACCTCACATCAGTCACCCCATCACTGTGATGTGATCCCTTATCTTTAATTACCGTTGACACCTTCCATTCTACCCACCCGCAGTAGATCAACGGCTGGTAACCTCATGTACTTATTAATCTCCGTTACAGGCCGACTCCTCATGTCGATCATGTTGGGCCTAGGGGATGGACTTATGTAGATACGTATCTAGATTGGTACACAACATGTGTCTACACGTAGAATAGTATATAAAACGAGACTGGACGGAGCTTAGTCTCCAGTCTAGTTCTCTTGTCCTCTGCCTACAAAGCACTCCTAAGATAGTACCCTCTCCACTCAACGTTTAGATAGTGATTGCCTGCAAAGAACTTGTAGTCGCAACAGATGGGGTGACTGATGTGAGGTCTGTGATGATCACGGTGATTAAATACGTGTGTGTGATCAGTGGGGCAAATGTGAAGGCTGAAAGTGGAGCCCACTGATCTAGAAGGGCCCATAGATCCCCTATGTCTAGCACAGTGTCTAAGTCGGGTTTTCCCTTGATAAGATAAGGAAAGGATAAGGAAAGTGTTCTTATGCGCTAAGAAAGATGAAAAATATATAACTGTAACACTACCCCCCATCTAAGGATCGACTTCCAGGCGATCGAAAGGGTGTGTCGAGGGAAGAGTGAGATCTTCGCGTTCGGAGAAGCATCGTACGAACGCCGAATGAGACATCCGCAACCTTCGAGGTGCAGAAGGATACTCCCTATGGAAATCACTGATGGCATCAAGCGCACCTGGTAGAAGATGGTCTTCCGGTTCCCAAGTTCGATCTGTCTCATCATAGCCTAGCCAATGGACCAGGTATTCAAGGCGACGACCTTTGAATCTACTAGCAATGATCCTTTCTACTTCGTATAAATTATCTCGATCCTCGGTTACTTGTATAGGGCTGGGGGCAATAACAGGTTGTCCCTGAAGCCTTTTTTTATAAGGCTCAATCCGTGATATATTAATGGTTGGATGGATTCGCATAGAGGATGGCAAACGAAGGGTGACTGCATTATCCCCAACTAGTGTGATGATGTCATATGGCCCTAACCATCGTTCTGTTAATTTGCGACTTGCATGCGGCAACCTTAAGTTATCTGTGAAGAGCCACACTTTGTCTCCAACATCATAGGTAGGGGTTTCCTTTCTATGTTTATCAGCTTGTGCTTTCATGCACAGCTGAGCTTGTTCTAAATTTAATTTGGTTTGCTCTGTCATATCGTGTAGGCTAGATAGGAATTCATCGGCAGCTGGTGCCTTGGAGGAGGATGCAATGGGTTCTATTCCCATGCGCAGAATGTAGGAACGAGTGACCTTGAATGGAGACTTCTTGGTGGAGGCTTGCCTCTTAGAGTTATAGCTAAATTGCGCAATGGGTAACCATTGTGCCCATTTGTCTTGACACTCTGCGCAGAATATTCTTAGATACTGCTGTACATCTCTGATCATTCTTTCTGTTTGACCATCTGTTTGGGGATGATGTGCAGTAGATAATCGTTGTTTTATATTAAGCTTCTTGCATAGCTCTGCCATGACTTTCGAAGCGAACTGTGGTCCATGATCAGACACAATAGATAAAGGAATTCTGTGGTGCTTGAAGATGTGGTGAAGGTAGAGACCCGTGGTCTCGATTGTGGACATCATCTTGCAACAAGGGATAAGCACTACTTCCTTCGAAAAGCGATCTACAGCTACGAGAATGCTGTCTGATCTGTTACTTTCTGGCAGATCAGTGACAAAATCGATGGATATGTCCTGCCATGGTCCGCTAGGGACTTCTAAGGGCTGTAATAGACCAGAGCTAGGCTGGTTTGAGGGTTTCATTCGTGTGCATTGATCACAACGAGATACATAGTCTTTAATCTGGGTTATGAGGCCAGGCCACCAATAATGACATAAAACTAATTCAATAGTCTTTTCATTTCCGGGATGACCTGCCATAGGTGAGTCATGATGTAATTTAAGAACCTTGATCCTTAGATCTTTGTTATCTCCGTTTTTGGCCGGAACGTATAACCAGTTTCCTTCTTGGTAAAGAAGCCCATTAGCTTCTTCACATACTTTGTGTTCTTTACATAGTTTCTGTACTTCTGTCTCTGTCAAGAGACACGTTTGGTTAAATATATCTTGTTGTAGCTGTGCCCCTTCATCGTAGATTGCGACTTTGGATGATGTTGTCCTTATCCGCTCTGGGGATATCATAGTTATTCCTTTGTTGTCGTCCTCTACACCCTGCATGTGATCTTCTCGTCAAGAGAGAGCATCTGCTTTTGCGTTAGACGATCCTGGTTTATACACGAAGGTATACATAGTTAAATCTGGATAAATACTGTGCCCATCTTGCTTGTCTTCTGGATAGATCTTGGGCTTTCATAAAGTACTGAAGGTTTGCATGATCGTTCCATACTTCAAATGGATGTTCCGTTCCTTCTAGATAATAATGCCATTGCTCTAGCGCTCAGATGATGCTTAGCATTTCTTTGTCTGCTATGGGGTAGTTTCTTTCCTCTGGTGACATCGAATGTGAGCTATATGCCACTGGGTGCCATTTTTCTTCTTTTAATATAGATAGTACTGCTCCTGTTGCATAATCAGAAGCATCTGTTTCTAATCGGAATTGACAGTCAATATCCGGGTAAGCTAGAATAGGGGCCGTGGTAAATCGTTCTTTTAATTTATAGAAAGCATCTTGTTGTGACGATTCCCATTTCCAGGAGACATCTTTCTTTAGGAGGTCATTCAGAGGTCTAGCGACTTGCGCATATCCTTCTATGAATCGGCGATAGTAGTTGACAAGACCGAGAAAGCTTTGCACTCCTTTTACGTTAGTAGGTGCTGGCCAATCTAAGATGGCATCGACCTTTTTTTGGTCCATCTTGATCCCGTCTTGTCCTACGACCATCCCTAAGTAATCGACTTCCTTCTTGAAGAAGTGACATTTCTCTGGTTTAGCGAAGAGATCATTTTCTTCTAATTGCTTTAACACCTTTTTGACGATTTCTGCATGTTCTTGCTCGTCGTTTGTTTTGGTAAATATCATGACATCGTCGATGTATACTACCACGACGTCTTCCATATCTGCAAATAGTTCATTCATCATAGTTTGGAATGTGGCTGGGGAGTTGCATAATCCAAAGAACATAACCAGAGGTTCGAATGTCCCTTTATGTGTGACGAAGGCAGCCTTCCATTCATCACCTTCTTTTATGCGAACATTGTTGTATCCCCATCTGAGATCCAACATGGTAAATAGCTTAGCCCCCTTTAATTGATCTATGAGTTGTGAAATTAAAGGAAGGGGGTAGTTGTTTCGTACAGTTTGCGAGTTTAGATATCGGTAATCTTGTACCATGCGCTTTCGTCCGTCTTTCTTTGGTATGAAGAAGACTGGTGATGTTTGAGGGGATTTAGAGGGCCTGATGTATCCTTTTGATGACTGATCTTCCAGCCAATCCAATACTTCTTTTTGCTCATCAGCACTCAGGGGTATTAATCTTCCTTTCTTCGGCTGAAAGTCTTCTTTAAGGTCTATGGCATGATCCCAGGATTTTCGTGTGGGCATTCTGGTTGATGACTTTTCTTCGAATACTTTTAAATGCTCGTGATAGCATTCTGGTACGAGTTCCATGGCAGACTTCTTTTGATCCATAAGGATTTTCAGTTTTTCATCTACTGCTTGTCCTATTCTAATATTTCGTTCTTGTTTTTCGTTTTGTTCCTTTTCTAAATTTTTTATAGTTTCGTAAACCTTATATTGAGCTTCCTGCTCTTCTTTTTCTAATAGTCTGAGATAAACACTTTTATCTCTGAGCTCCCAGCATTCCCTTCTGCAACTTCTCAATTTGATCTCCCCAGTTTTCCAGTTGATATCTGGGTTATGCTTCTTTAACCAAGAGTAGCCGATCACCATTTGGTTCTTTCCTAAACTGGTGACTTCTGCTTCGACTATCTCTCAATGTCCTTTGTAATCTAGTAGTAGGGAGGCAACATGTGTGATTTTGCCTGCTTCATTCTGTGTACCATCCACGTTATAAACGGTGAGGGGTTATGCGAGTTGCCTAAGAGGAAGAGCATGTTGCATTGCGAATATGTTATCTACAAAGACGCAGTTTGCGCCAGAATCCAAGAGTGCTGATACTGAAATAAAGTCTTTGTCAGTGTTTTTGGGTTTTACCTTTATCTTCATTTTTAGTTCGTTATCAATTTTGAGTGATCTACAAAAGATCCCTTCATCTGGGATTTGATCTGCAGGTGAGATCGAAGGGTTAGCTTTCTTAAAAGAGGAAATAAGCACCGGTGTTACGCCCCGGCCGAGCCTCTGAGAGAACTCCTCTGTCGGCAAAGAAGTGGAAATAATAGTAGAAGGCGCTGCCTCTGTATCGTAAATGTGTAGACTAGCGAAACGATTGTCCGTTGGAAAATGTTACGATTCATCGTGCCGGGCACGTCTTTTCCTTTTCTCTCTCTCCCCTTTGCGCGTACGCTCACTCTTCCGCTCTTCACCGGTTGCCCGCACCAACCCTTTACTCTTGTCCCTTGGCTCTCTGAGGTATCTCACACGTACATCATCGTATTTATGTGAACCTTGTGCACTTATCTCCCTCGTGTTGCCTTATCGCACACGTGTTTCACCTTCTTACGCTGCATGCACCAGCACATTGCATTTCACTCCCACGCGTAGGTTCTATCACATTCCAAACCCTTCTTTCACATTCCATCACCGCTTCCTACGCCGGCCCTTAACCCTTACCCTTGACCCTGTGACATTACGGTCACACTGTCACCTTTCACTATATATACCAGTCAATCTGGCCTTATGCCTTTCCCTTAGCTTTGAGATTACCTGTGTATCGGCTTGTCCCTTACCTTGCGAATCCAAGCGTCCCTTCGATTCCCCACCTCTGCGAGTCCCTAGTTCAACTCTTGAGTGAACACTGAATGTCCAAGACACTCTCTTGGCGTCCCCTTGATCCCTCAGGCACTCCCTTCGTGCCATCACCACCGTTATCCCCAACGGTTGAACTATCGACTTAGCCTCGGCAAGTCGATCGCAGGTCTACATGCGACTCTACCCGGGCCACACGTAACAGAAAATGTACCTGCTTATGCTTACCTTTGCCTAGATCTGACCCAGTTCCTGGATCTAGGCTCTGCCTTTTGCTGTCTTCTTGTTTTCGGCATCTTCGACGTCCCTGAAGAACGCCCTTGCTTCTTCGAACGACATGCCCCTTATTGCTGCTGTGAGGTCACGATCTTTTCCTTTTTCTTGTGTACCGGATGTATAGATGTGTTCAGTGCTTTTATCGTCATCCAAAGACGCACTTCATACCTGCCTTCTTCAGCAATCCTTCTTGTGACTGTTAGACCATCCACAAAGATCGCATTTTGTGGAGGGTTTCTTGCATTGTTTGGCGAAGTGGCCTGTTTCACCGCAGTTGTAACAAGATTTGGCCCCTTTCTGAGCCACTGAAATATTCATGGCATTCGGATCTTTCTCCTTCTTACTAGATCCGAATCTGAATTGCGTCCTGCCCCTAATGAGGTTAAGACTTTCTAGACGATGCCCTACATGTCTCATTGTTTCCATTGTTTCCATTACCGTGTTCTTTCATAGGCCATTTTTCCAGATGAAATCCATAATGTATCTTTTTACTCAGTTCTCAAGCAACCATACCCCATGTGGATCGCTTAGCTGTGCTTTTTGATATTCAGCTAGCCATTTAACCAAGAAGTCGTCGATTAATTGATTTTGTCCTTGATACATATCTTGGATTTTCTTGGTTGCTCGATCTTTGACATTGCTTCCCCCGAATAGTTGCTGGAGTTCTTCTTCCAATTTGTCCCATGTGTAACCGCTTCCTGGTTGGTAGACTAATCCTATTCTTAGCTGTGCAAAGGGTCCTGCCCTTGCTCCTTTTAGTCTCAATAAGACTGCTAAGATCGCTTCTTCACTTTTCGGGGAGATGGCGTGTTTGTTAACTTCGATCCATCCTTGGATCTTTGCCCACCATTCATCAAATTTGGCAAAAGAACCATCGTATTCTCCTGGGTCTGCAAAGACTTCTACTTTTCTGGAGGAAGATGTTGTTGGTACGCGTTGAGTTGGTGTTGGTTGTCTCGTTGGAGGGATCGATGGTTGTCGAGGCGCAAGGGCTTGTATCATCGCCTCTATTCGTAGTATGGCATTGTTTAATCTTGTTATCTCATTTGTGATATGTTCGTATCTTTGGTCTTGTGTTTGTGCAAACTGTGTGATAGCATCTAGATTATTTGTGTTTGGGTCTGAGAAACTGGTATGGAGATCGTCTGCGGTTATGGGAATGAAGGAAGACATCGTAATTGGTGACTAGTATTTGTAATTTTTCCTCTGTTGTACTCTCAACTGAACCCTGCTATATCTATTGTTTCTTCGGATGGTTTGTGGGTATTCGCGACCCTGTCTCTTCGTGCGATGTGGCTCTTTGTCTTCTGATTCCTCTGATTGTTCTCTGTATCACTTTCTAGTGATGCTTATCTCTCTTTCTGCCTGTGCTGCGCCTAGGGTTGCGTTTAGGTGAACGTTACATTGTACTGTTGGCCAAGCGAAAGGGTCTGGCCTTATGACATCAGGGATTGGCGTGGTCAGGTATCTAAGTGAGGCAAGGTCTGTTGCCGGGCTTAGGGTGTGATAAGAAGGTGTGGGGTTCCAATAGTAGATGTCCCTGGTGAATCTTAGATCGGTGGCGATAACGTCGACTTCTGTGCCATTACCAAAGCTCTCGGGTTGAAGATCTTGTTCTAGAATCCTCCAAAACTCTTCTTCGGTGACTGCCGGTTCTGGCCAGTCGTTTGGGTCTTTCTCACTCTCTGTGCTCGCTCTAGCTAGCGAGTTCTCCCTAGACTCCTCTTTAACTATGGGTTCTGCTACTGCTATGGGTGGTGCGTCTACTGGTTCCCAGGGGTTCTGCTGATTAACCCAAGGAGTGTAGGTTACAAAGAGGAGAAGAGATTGGTGAAAAGAAATAGACACTAGATAGTTTTGTCTTTAGCATATCCTAGTAGCCTTGAAGAACGCGCTCACTTGCTGGAGTCAATGGGTAGCAAAGTGGGAGACTAGACACATTCGCTGTCTTTGGTGATAGTGAAAGGATGAAAGGTTATAGACAGTCTAGTTCTAGTGTTGCGACTACAAGGTCTTTGCAGGCAATCACTATCCTAAACGTCAAGCGGAGAGACTATCTTATGAGGGATGCTTTGTAGGCAGGAGACAAGAGAACTAGACTGGAGACTGAGCTCTGTCCAGTCTTGCTTTATATACTAATCTATGTGTAGATACATGTTATGTACCGATCTAGATACGTATCTACATTAGTCCATCCCCTAGGCCCAACATGATCGACATGAGGAGTTAGCCTGTAACGGAGATTAATATATACATGAGGTATCCAGCCATTGATCTGCTGTGGGTGGGTAGAATGGAAGGTGTCAACGGTAATTAAAGATAAGGGATCACATCACAGTGACAAGGTGACTGATGTGAGGTCTGTGATGATCACGGTGTATTAAATACATGTATGTGATCAGTGGGGTGAAAATGAAGAGCTGAAGATGAAGCCCACTGATCTAGAAGGGCCCGTAGATCCCCTGTGTCTAGCACAGTGTCTAGGTCGGGTTTTCCCTTGATAAGATAAAGAATGTAAAAAGAAAAATACATAGCTGTAACAAGTACCTGCACGGTGAAGGAATAAACACGCTTACGAGATGTAGGGAATGTCGTAGAATGACATGGAAAGAATGAGGTTAAGCATGAGAAACGGAAAGTATTAGTCCGATATAGAAAGGAAAGAAAAAGCGTTCGTCCTGCAAGCAAATCGTAACACATTGTACTCAGTGAGCGAGGGGGAGTATCCACCATTCTTAGTGGCAGTCATGCAGGTGGTGGTGAGCCAGGCAATCGTGTTGCCGGTGGTGTCATAGTGTTTGAATGCCAAGATAAAGGCATCGCAAAAATCAGACCATGAACCCATCGAAATTGAGCCATCGGCTGTGATCTTCGAGGATCAGAAGTGTTTGCCCACGTGAGTGCAGGGCCACGAGTCATATAAGAGAGCGCAAAATTAATGCGCTTTGGGTCAGTGGTGTATACCTCTGCATTAATGTTGAGGTAGAAGGCGACGGAGTCAAACCATTGCTTGACTGTCTTGTAATTGCCATCGTACTTGTCTGGGGTACCAATGCGAAGTTCAAGGGGTTTGGTGGTCATAGTGGACAATGGAGGACGAGGGATTGGGGGAAAGATGTGGCTGGTTTGGCGTCTGGGTGTCGGGGATGAGGGTGTCTGAGGGTGAGGTATCTGCACAGAAGCAGAAAAACTGTGGGCAAGGTCACGAGCAGCGAGTTCTTCGTCTGAGTCTAATAAAGGCTCATCGGGGTCTTCATTCCAATATGCTTGGTTGGGATTGTCGGGGTGTCAGAGGAGTCAGAGTGTGAGGTGCGCGAAGGTTCTCGAGGATTCCAACACAGATCAGTGGTTCGAGTGTTTTGATGAGAAGCTATGGTGGGCGGCATACGTGATAGTACCCGAGCAAGGAAGTAGCTTAGTTCTTTTGTTACGCGTGGCCGTAGGTGTGGTCGTGCGTAGACCTACTAATGCCTAGTAGGGTTGAGAGGATCAGTCGTTCGTATATACGATGACGTAGAGCCAGCCATGGGGATGCTGGGTTGAAGGTACTGTCAAGGGTGTTGACGGGTCGAAAGGGTAACTGCCATCTAGCTTGACAGGCGGGTAAAAGGTTCAAGATAGAGACACACGAAGGCTAGCAAGCTGTAGTGTGAAGCACTCACTTAATGGTAGAGCGAAGACACAATGAGTAAAGGCAATAGATTGCTAGTGCTAACTAGGCGACAAGCTGTAGGTAGAACTAAGCTAAGGAGAAGAGACGAGAGGCCCTGTTGAAGAGTTTATATAGAGAAGTAAACGTGTGACAGTTACGTGTCACAATGGTTAAGGGCCGGCATGGGAAACGGCGTTAGAATGGAGAAGCCAATGGCAAAACCACGCATGAGAAAGAGATGTTAAGGGCTGGCACATGTGGCATGAGAAGATCAGAAGAAAAGGAGTACCTGCACAGTGGAGGATAAGCACGCTTACAACATGTATGGAATGTCATAGAACAACATGGAAGGAATGAGGTTAAGCGTGAGAAATGAAAAGTATTAGTCCGTTATCGTAAGAAGAGAAAAAGCGTTCGTCCTGCGAGCGAATTGTAACATTCAGCTCTTCTCATGCCATATGTGCCAGCCCTTAATGTTTCTCTCTCACACGTGCTTCTTTGATATTCTTAGCAATTCCATCACATTCCTTTGCTGTTTCCATGTCAGCCCTTAGGCAATTCACATGACAGCCCTCAATGGGTTTCTCATCATATATAAACTCATCAATCAAGCCTTATGCTCTCTTTCTCTGATCTAGTTCTACCTATGGCTCCCACTATTACAATTTGTCTGCAGGGTGTATGCTTTTTCCTTACTTTCACTATTGGACTAATAGTTCCATTTTTCACACTGAACTTTCATCCTTCCTTGTCATTCTACAATGTTCTATTCCTCTCATCAGCATGTTTATTCCCTCACTACACAGGTACTCGTTTTCCTTCCATCCTTCTCACACCCCATGTGCTGGCTCTTAACATTTCCTTCTCTCACATGCTTCTCTATTGTTCTTGGTGATTCCATCACATTCCATTGCCATTTCCATGCCAACCCTTAGGTGATTCTCACACCAGCCCTCAACAGGTTGTCAACATTATATATACTTGTCAACCAAGCCTTATTCTCCTCTTCTTTAACCTAGTTCTACCTATGGCTTCTGCCTAGTTAGTGCTAGCAATCTATCTCTTTGCTCCTCAGTCTTTGTTCTACTATTAAGCAAATGCTTTGCACTCAGGCTCTTCAGCCTTCATATGTCTTCTCCCTTGACCCCTTGACCCTATTGCCAAGCTAGGCATAGGCAATCCCTTGATGTGTTGACATTCTTCAATGTTCCCTTGATCCATTATCTTTCCTTAATGGTACCTTGACCCAGCAACCCCACGGCTGACTCCATTGTTGTGTCAATATTCTCAATGATGCTCTTTGAACCCTTGACCCTACTAGGCTCTAGGCTTTGTAGGTATATGCATGACCTTACCCAAGGCCACACGTAACAAAAGAACTAGGTTCTTATCCCTTGACATGCACTATTCAGTTTGCCCATCATAGCGTCTCACTGTCAAACCACTAATCCACATTGGGACCCCAGAGAACCTTCGTGTCCCTCAAACTCTGACTCCTCTGACACCCCTGATGATCCTAACCAAGGATATTGGGATGAAGACCCCAATGAGCCTATTTTAGACTCTGATGAAGAAGATACTACCCACAATCTCTTCCACAGCTTTTCTGCCTCTTTGCAGATACCACATCCCATGACTCCTCTGTTGCTGACACCTCAACACCAAACTGGCCATATCTTTCCTTCAAAACCACCCTCCATGTTCTTGAAACCTGTTGAACTTTGCATTGGCACCTCTGAGAAGTATGACAGCAACTACAAGATAGCCAAGCAGTGGCTAGACTCCATCGTCTTCTATCTCAATGTCAATGCCAAAGTATACACCAACATGCCTAAGCAAATTGCTTTCATGCTGTCTTATATGACCAAGGGCCTAGTGCTAACCTGGGCTAACACGTTCAGAGCATCAAAGATTGCATCTAATAGATTGATTTTGATGGGCTCCTGGGAACAATTCTGTGATGCCTTCCTATTGGCATTCAAACACCATGATACGACTAGCAACATGATTTCCTGGTTGACTACCACTTGTATGACAGCTACCAAGAATGGTGGCTATTCCCCCTTGCTCACTGAGTATAATGCTCAGTTCCAAAACTGCTACACCATCGCTGGGATCTCCAACAACAATGTCCTGATCAGCTACTACTCAGCTGCTATTCCAGAAGCCCTCATGTGCCAAATCTTGGCCATGGAGGTTGTACCTACCACCATCAATGCCTGGCTTAAGAAAGCTGTTACCTTCCAGACCCATATGGACTGCACCTGTGATATCTTTACTCACCACAAAGCTCCTTCCTACATGACGTATCATCAATACACCACCCCTGCCCCTGCTAAGGACCCCAATGCTATGGATTTAGATGCTGTCCACATTCAAAAGTTAACCCCGAAAGAGCAATGAAAGTGTATCATTGAAGAACACTGCTTCCGCTGTTGTCAGAAAGGACACAGATCCACCACTTGCCCCATATTCTCTTCTAACTCCCCAAAGTCAAAGAAAACTATCTGGAAGGTGGTAGAAGTGGAAGTCAAAGAGGAAGAAGAACCTCCTCAGCTTATAGAACTGGTCGATGATGATGAAGAAGAACCCAAAGTCTCCCAGGTTTCATTCACTCTAGATTTTTGAAATGGATGACTATTTCAACATTAGTACCTTCTATTCCTACGTGTGCCCCTATACTTGTATCCATGTTCAAGAAATCTATGTGCATTCCTCTCCAGCTCATAGACTCATCGCACACCATGAGAACTGTCAATACCCACGCCCTCATTGACAGTGGAGCAGGCATCAACTGCCTTGACTGGAGTTTTGCCCAAAAACACCATCTACCCCTCGGAAAACTCCACACACCTATCTCCATAAACAACATAGATCAAACTCCCAATGCCTAGGGAGCCATTCACTACACCACTACCTTATTTATGAACATCAAAGGCATTGCTCAGGAGGTGCGTTTCCATGTCATGCATTGTGGGTCTGAGAATGTGATTCTTGGGACATCTTGGCTTAAAACCACAAATCCCTCAATCAACTGGTCTTTCCAGACCATCTCTATCTCAGAATCCCTTGATGAGTCAGCCTTGTTATATCACACCCACGTTGTGGATCTCAAATGTCACAATGATGCTCAACCATGAAAACCCCTCACACCAACAAAATCCCCACATCATGTTATGGTAGAAACAGTGCCTAGTCATGCCCTATCCACCTTCCTAGATCTCCCTGATGGTGATTTGTATGTACAGCATGCTGCCTATAATCACATGTGCCACTGGATCCTCAAATCTGGCTTCTGGTTTCATAAAATCTATCCAAAGCTTGTTGCTAAGCTAACCACCACCACCGAGCTTGTTGCTGCTGCTGAAAAGACCAAACCCAAAGTCACCCTCCCTGAAGCATACAAAGAATTCACATCTGTCTTTGCCAAGGAAACCACAGATTCCCTTCCCCTATCCAGACCTTATGATCACAAGATCAACATCAAAGACTTGTTCTCCCCAAAAATCAGAAAACTCTACCCACTTACAACCAAAGAAAAGAAAGCTACCAAAGATTTCCTTGATGAAAACCTCACTGCTGGAAAGATCTGCCCCTCAAACTCTCCACAAGCATTCTGTTACAGCCTATATATTTTTCATCTTTTATCTTACACATATGGACGCTCCTTTATCTTATCAAGGGAAAACCCGACCTAGACACAGTGTCAGACACAGGGGATCTACGGGCCCTTCTAAATCTGAGGGCTTCACCTTCACCCCACAAATCACAGCACGTATTTAATTACCGATATCATCACAGACCTCACATTAGTCACCTCGTCACTGTGATGAGATCCCTTATCTTTAATTACCATTGACATCTTCCATTCTACCCACCTGCAGCAGATCAACGGCTGGTAACCTCATGTACTTATTAATCTCCGTTACAGGCCGACTCCTCATGTCGATCATGTTGGGTCTAGGGGATGGACTTATGTAGATATGTATCTAGATCAGTACACAACATGTATCTACACGTAGAATAGTATATAAAGCGAGACTGGACAGAGCTTAGTCTCCAGTCTAGTTCTCTTGCCCTCTGCCTACAAAGCACCTCATAAGATAGTCTTCCCTCTTGACATCTGGATTGATAGTGATTGCCTGCAGCATCTGTAGTCGCAACACATCCCCATTCTTCTTCATCAAAAAGAAGGATGGAAAACTCTGCCCATGTCAAGACTACAGATATCTCAACAAACATACCATCCATGATGCCTACCTCTTCCCTTGATCTCCAACCTCCTAGATAAACTCAAAGGAGCCTGTGTCTTCACCAAGTTCGACATATGTTGGGGGTACAATAACATATGTATCAAGGACAGACACCAGTGGAAAGGTGCCTTCCTTACTCACAAAGGACTTTTTGAACCACTTGTTATGTTTTTTAGGATGACTAACTCTCCAGCCACCTTCCAACAATTTATGAATGACTCTTTCCACAACATAATTGTGGAAGGATGGTTAGTCATCTACATGGACAATCTACTTATTTTCTCCCCAGATGATGCCACTCACATAGAATGAACATGCCATGTCCTTCAACGAATGATGGAACTCAATCTCCATCTCAAGCTGGAGAAATGCAACTTTGCTGTCCCAGAAGTCGAATACCTCTGAATGATAGTCAAAGAGGGACAGCTTGCTATGGATCCCATCAAGCTTGACAGAATTGCCAAGTGGCTGATGCCACAAAAAGTCAAATATGTCCACTCTTTTCTGGGGTTTGCTAACTTTTATCAATATTTTATCCTGGGTTATTCAGATATCACCTGCCCTCTCATTGACCTCACCAAGAAAAACATGCCCTGAGACTGGACCCAAGCTTGTCAGTCCACCTTTGAACAACTCAAATAGCTGTTTCTCCATAATTCAGTTCTCTACATGCTCAATCTTTCTTGTCCATTTGCCATGGCCACTGACGCCTCAAAATATGCATCCAGTGGTATTCTTCTACAAATGAACATGAATGGGGATTGGCACCTCTGTTCTTACTTATCACAATCTTTTACTCCCACAGAACAGAACTACAACATCCATGATAGGAAGCTCTTGGCCATCATACACAGTTTCAAAGCCTGGAGGCACTACCTCCATGGCTCTCCCTTCCCCGTCAAGGTCTTTACCAACCACAAAAACCTCACATACTTCTGCCACCCCCAAGACCTCAATCAACACCAAGTCCACTGACTCCTTAACCTTGCAGATTATGACTACAATATTGCCCATGTACTAGGTTCCCAACTAGCTGGCCCTGACATTCTCTCTTGCCACCCTAATCTCCTTCCCCACAATGATCCTGACAATGCAGGAGTCACCTTACTCCCCAACACTCTCTTCATCCACCTTATCAACTCTGCTCTCTCCAACCACATCACTTCTGCCTCCACCTCCGACAACCTCGTTCTTCATAAGTTACAAAAGATCAAGGGTACACTTCCCCCTGTTGCCTGCTTCTGCCTCTCTGACTGGCATTTCACAGATGGCATTCTCCAATATCAAAGCTGTGTTTACGTCCCTCCCAACCATGATTTTCACCACACTATTGTCGCATGTTGTCATGACCATGACTCTGCAGGTCACCCCAGTTATTTAAAAACCCACCAACTTGTTGCCAGCAAGTTTTGGTGGCCTGGCCTTGCTACCTTCATTCGCTCTTATGTACATCAATGGCTGCACTGTGTGCCAACACAACAAAGCAAATACTCATCCAACTGTTCCCCCCCTTGTGTTACGTGTGGCTGTGGAAGTGGTCGCGCATAGACCTACTAACACCTAGTAGGGTCGAGAGGGTCTGTGGTTTGTATATATGATGACGTTGAACCAGCCGTGGGGATGCTGGGTCGGAGGTACTGTCAAGGGTGTTGACGGGTCAAAGGGGTAACCACTGCCTAGCTTGACAGTCGGGTCGAAGGTTCGGGGTAGAGACACACAAAGGTGGGCGAGCCATAGTGTGAAGCGCTCACTTAATGGTAGAGCGAATATGCAAGGAGTAAAGGCAATGGATTGTTAGCACTAACTAGGCGACAAGCCATAGGTATTACGATTCACTCGTAGGACGAACACTTTTTCCTTACTTTCTCTTTCGGACTAATACTTTTTATTTCTCACGCTTAACCTCGTTCCTTCCATGTCGTTCTATGACATTCCATACATCTCGTAAGTGTGCTTATTCCTCCACCGCGCAGGTACTCTTTACTTTCTGATCTTCTCACGCCGCATGCGCCGGCCCTTAATGCTTCTTTCTCATGTGTGGTTTTGCTATTGGCTTTCTACTTCTAACGCCACTTCCCATGCCAGCCCTTAACCACTGTGACACATAACTGTCACACCTTTACTTCCCTATATAAACCCTTCAACAGGGCCTTCCTTCTCTTCTCCTTAGCTTAGTTCTACCTATGGCTTCTCGCCTAGATAGCACTAGCAATCCATTTGCCTTTACTCCTCAGTCTTCATTCTACTATTAAGTGAACGCTTCACACTCGGCCCCACTGCCTTCGTGTGTCTATACCTTTGACCCCTTGACCTGCCTGTCAAGCTAGACGGTGGTTACCTCAGACCTGTCACACTCCTGATGGTACCTTCAACCTAGCAACTCCACGGCTGGCCCCACGTCATCGTATACATGAACAACCGACTCCCTTGACCCTACTAGGCGTTAGTAGGTCTACACACGACCATACCCACGGCCACGCATAACAGTAGATAGAACTAAGCTAAGGAGAAAAGACGAGAGGCCCTGTTGAAGGGTTTATATAGAGAAATAGAAGCGTGACAGTTACATGTCACAATGGTTAAGGGTTGGCATGGGAAGTGATGTTAGAATGGAGAAGCCAATGGCAAAACCATGCATGAGAAAGAGACGTTAAGGGCCGGTGTGTACAGTGTGAGAAGATCAGAAGAAAAGGTGTACCTGTGCAGTGGGGGAATAAGCACACTTATGAGATGTATGGAATGTCATAGAACGACATGGAAGGAATGAGGTTAAGCATGAGAAATGAAAAGTATTAGTCCAAAAGAGAAAGTAAGGGAAAAGCATTCGTCCTGCAAGCGAATCATAACATCTTGTCCCTATTCATTCCTCTTGCTCCTGCCCCTTCCAACAGATTTCCTGCAACCTCATCACTGACCTCCCACTCTTCAGGGGGTCTGATACTCTTTTGGTCACGATGGACCATGGCCTTACTAAGAGGGTAATTCTTTGCCCCACTAAGAAGTCTATCACCACCAAAGGCATAGCAGTGCTCTTTTTCCACAAAGTATACCTCTGTTTTGGACTCTATGATAAAATAATTTCTGATTGAGGCCCACAATTCACCTCCATCTTCGCAAAAGAGCTTGGTAGACTCCTCAACTATGATCTCTCCCTCTCTACAGCATACCACCCACAGACTGACAGTGAAACCAAACATGTCAACCAAGAAATTGAAACCTATCTTCGAATTTATTATGGCAATCATCCCTCTTCTTGGTCCAATCACATCTTCCATGCTGAATTTATGCATAAACACTGCCCTTACTCCATCACTGGCAAATCTCCATTCTATCTCATAATGGGATATGAACCCCACACTCTTCCTTTGGTTATTGCCAAAACCAAAATCCCTGCAGTGGAGTCCTGCCTAAAAATGCTCACTGTATTGTGAGATGAAATCCTTGCCTCCCATGAACTTGTGTGACAAGTCATGGCATCCTGGTGTAAGTCAAAATTCATGCCCTTTGAGAAAGGACAGCAAGTTTGACTGGAGGCCCAGAATCTAAAAAGGTCCATACAAGATCTGAAGTTCACCACTAAATTCAAGGGTCCCTTCATTATCTCCAACTTAATCTCATCTGTCACCTATCACCTCTGACTTCCACACACATGGAAAATCCACAGCATGTTCCACACTTCTCTCTTATTGCCCTATTGTGAAAATGATGCACATGGCCTGAACTTCCCCATGCCACCTCCAGATCTTGTTGAAGGACAAGAAGAATATGAAATCAAAAGAATCATATGGCATTGTGGAATGCTATCGGCCCACCAATACCTGATCTGATGGAAAGGATACTCTATGGAAGAAGACTTATGGGAACCTGAGTGGAATTTGAAACATTCATCAGAGTTACTTAATGACTATAAGAAAAGGAACCCTCATGCTTTCTCCCTTGCATCCACTTCCTCACCCTGGTGTAGATAACACCACTCCACTTGTTACTTATGGCCATTGAATTCACCCACCTTGATGCTATAGCCACCTCTATCTCCACTAATCCACCCCATGTCATCACCATCTCCACCAACCCTAACCAGGTATCTCCTACTCTCCCTGCCACCTGTTACGTGTGGCCTTTGGTAAGGTCATGTGTAGACCTACTAACATCTAGTAGGGTTGAGGGTTCTGTCGTTTGTATGTACAACGACATAGGACCAGCCATGGGGATGCTGGGTTGAGAGTACCATCAAAGATTGTGACAGGTCTTAAGATAACTGCTGCCTAGCTTGGCAAGCAGGTCGTAGGTTCAAAGGTAAATACACACTGAGGTGGGTGGACCGTAGTGTGAAGCGCTCACTTAATGGTAGAGTGAAGACTTGAGGAGTAAGGTCAATGGATTGCTAGTGCTATCTAGGCGACAAGCTGTAGGTAGAATTAAGCTAGGGAAAAGAGACAAAAGGCCTGGTTGAAGGGTTTATATAGTGAAGTAATAGTGTGACAGTTACGTGTCACAATGGTTAAGGGCTGGTGTGGGAAATGGCATTAGAAATAGAGAGCCAATAGTGAAACCATGCAAGGGAAAGAGATGTTAAGGGTCGGCGCATTTGGCATGAGAAGATCAGAAGAAAAGGAGTACCTGCACGGTGGAGGATAAGCACACTTATGGGATGTATGGAATGTTGTAGAATGACATGGAAGGAATGAGGTTTAAGTGTGAGAAATGGAAAGTGTTAGTCTGAAAGCGTAAGCAAAAAGAAAGCATTCGTCCTGCGAGTGAATCGTAACATTACCCCCTTAGTAACCTGAAGCTGTGGCGAGGATTCCTTACAAGTCCCTAAAAGCTGGTCCCAGGGAGCCAGTGATGTTGGCGTAACCGACATCATCTAATTCATCTCCATCCTCATAAGGGGACAGAGCGCGAGGGGAGGATGGCGCCAGGTGGTAGGAGTTTTGAGAAGAGGAGGACGACTAATGAGAGGTATGGCAGGGTGTGGCTCGATGGACAATTTGCCCGTTGCGGAATGTGGCCTGGGGTCAGCGAGGTGTGGTCATGGATAAGGACGGGGCGCAAGGTGAGGTAAGGCAAGAGGCAAGGGAGCGAGAAGTTCCTGGACAGTGGGCAAGAGAATGTCCTGGTGCACATCGGAGGCATCCTGTACAGACGTGTTGCTGACAAGATAGTTGGGTATGTTCGAGGCAATGGCACTGGAAACACCACTGGTTGAAATGAGGATGTTCAGGATAAATGTGGTCTCTGCTGTTACAACCAGTCCACCAGTCGTTGAGTATTTGCCTGTGGATAGGCAATCCATCTCTTAGGACTTCGTTTCTAAGTCCTTGACCAGCGCTGGCTAGGTCTTGGAAATGGTTATCAACATCAAGGAGGAAGGTATTGTAGCCCAGTTGAAAGGCGTGAGAGTACAACTGGTAGCATGCATGGTAGATGAAGTCCTGCATAGTCCTGCCAAGGGTAGTGTGAGGAAAGATTGGGCCAGAGCCAGAGATGAAGGTGGCGATGTGATTCAATTGCATTGTGGTCTTGAATCAAGTAAAGATGGGCAAGCCATCAGAAGAATAAACACTAATGGGAACACGAAGGCGATCATCAGACATAAGTGAATGGAAGCGAACATAATTCTCATCAGTAAACTGCTCTTCCTGGAGTCGGTTGGTATGTTGGTGAGTAGAAACATCCAAAGGGACCTGGGAATCCCAACCCGAATGAGCGATAAGAGAGTCCGAACTAGTGGCGCAGACAAGCTGAGGGTGATGCACACCTAGGAACGAGGGGGATCTGGGAGAAGGTTCCTGATGGGGCAGAGGTGTAAATGCTAGCGAGGATTGGATCCTGCCAGAGACAGGGAAGACATGGGAGAGGGGAACATTGCCAACAAGAGTGGTGAAGTTGACAGGCTGAGGGGCAGCAGGGCAAGTAGGAGAGACCCTCTCGGGGTTAGTAGCAGGAAGGCAGATGGAGTTAGGGTTTGTAGAGGGTGTAGCGGTGGAGGTGTCGACATTGGTGAATTCAATAGCCATTAGGAGAAGATGGAGTGGATTTATCTGTGGCATGGTGGATGTGCGGATGAGAGAGAGAAAGCACGGGGGTGTCATCTTTTATAATCGTCAAATAACTCCGACAAATGTTTCAGGTTCTGCTCAGGTTTCCATGATTCTTCTTCGGCGGAATACCCTTTTCATCAGATCAGGTACTGATGGGCCGACAGCATTCCTTGATGCTATATGATGCATTCAATTTCATATTCCTCTTGTCCTTTGACGAGATCTGGAGGTGGTGTGTGGAAGTTCGGGCCATGAACATCATTTTCGTGATAGGGTGATAACAGAGAAGCATGGAACGTGTTGTGAATTTTCCACATTCATGGGAGTCAGAGGCGATAGGAGACAGGGGAGATGATGTCAGAGATAACGAAGGGTCCTTCACGTTTTGTGGCAAACTTTGGATCTTGGATGGACCTTTTAAGATTCCTGACCTTTAGCCAAACTCGTTCTTCTATCTTGAAGGGTACAAATTTTAACTTAGACCTGGATGCCATGACTTGGTGCACAAGTTCATGGGATGTGAGGATTTCATCTCATAGGGTGGTCAATGCTTTAAGACGGGTTTTGACAGCAGGGATGTTGGTCTCGGCAATTACTGAGGATAGGGCATGGGGTTCATACCCCATCATGAGGTAAAATGGGGATTTTTCAGTGACAGAGTGGGGGCAGTGGTTGTGCATGAATTCTGCGTGGGAGATGTGTTTGGACCAAGTAGAAGGGTGATCCCTGCAGTAGATGCAGAGATATGTTTCAACCTCCTGGTTAACGCGTTCGGTTTTGCTGTCAGTTTGCGGATGGTAGGCGGTAGAGAGGGAAAGGTTGTAGTTAAGAAGTTGGCCAAGTTCTTTTGTGAAGGTGGAAGCAAATTGCAGACCGCGATCGGAGATGATTTTGTCGTAAAGGCTGAAGTGGAGATAGACTTTGTGGAAAAATAATGCAGCTATGCCTTTGGTGGTGATGGTTTTCTTGGTAGGGCAAAGAATAACCCCCTTAGTAAGGCCGTGGTCCACCATGACCAATAAAGAGTTGAAACCCCCAGACAGCGGGAGATTAGTGATGAGGTCGCAAGAGACCTGTTGGAAGGGGCAGGAGCAGGAGGATGGAATAGAGACAAGGGGGGGAACGGTGGGGTGAGTGTTCATCTTGTTGCACTGGCACACGGTGCAGCCATCAATGTAAAAGCGAACAAACATGGTGAGACCAGGCCACCAGAATTTGAAAGTGACGAGCTGTCGGGTTTTAAGATAACCGGGGTGACTGGCGGAGTCGTGATTGTTATGCGTGGCTGCAGGTATGGTCACACGTAGACCTACTAACGCCTAGTAGGGTCAAAGGTTCAGTCGTTCATATCGACGACGACACTAAGGCCAGCCGTGGGGTTGCTGGGTCGAAGGTACCGTCAAGGAGTGTTGACAGGTCGAAGGATAAACTGCTGCCTAGCTTGACAAGCGGGTCAAGGGTTACATGATAGAGACACACGAAGGCAGGTGAGCTGTAGTGTGAAGCGTTCACTTAATAGTAGAACGGAGACTAAGGAGCGAAGATAGGTTGATTGCTAGTATCAACTAGGCGACAAGCCATAGGTAGAACTAAGCTAAGGAGAGAAGAAGACAACCCTGTTGAAGGGTTTTTATAATGAAGTAAAAGCGTGACAGTTATGTGTCACAGTAGTTAAGGGCCGGCGTGGGAAGCGGCATTAGAAATAGAAAGCCAATGGCGAAACCATGCTTGAGAAAGAAACGTTAAGGGCCAGCGCATACGGCGTGAGAAGATCAGAAGATAAGGAGTACCTGCGCGGTGGAGGAATAAGCACGCTTACGAGATGTATTGAATGTTGTAGAACGATATAGAAAGAACAAGTTTAAACGTGAGAAATGGAAAGTATTAGTCCGATATTGACAAAAGGGAAAAAGCGTTCGTCCTGCGAGTGAATCGTAACAGTGATCGTGGGAATGCTGGATGACAGTGCAGCGAAGGTCATGGTCGGGAGGGACATAGATGCATCCCTGGTACTGAAGGACACTGTTGTGGTACTGCCAGTCAGAGAGGCAGGAGTGAAAAGCTGGGGGAAGGGAGCCATTGATCTCTTGTAGTTTGTGGAGAACGAGGTCGTTGGAGGCGGAGGCGGAGGCAATGTGGTTGGAAAGTGCGGAGTTGATGAGACAAACAAAGAGGGCGTCGGGGAGGAGAGTGACCCCTACATTATCCGAGTTGGCATAGGGAAGGAGATCGGGGCGATGAGAGAGGGCGTCCAAATCTGCAAGTTGGGTACTGGGGACATGCATAATGGAGTAGTCATAGTCAGCGAGGTTGAGGAGCCAATGGGCTTGACGCTGGTTGAGGTCTTGAGGACGGCGGAAGTAAGTCAAATTCTTGTGATCCGAGAAGACCTTGATGGGGAAGGGAGAGTCGTGAAGGTACTGCCTCCAGGCTTTGAAACTGCATATAACGGCCAAAAGCTCCCAGTCATGGATGTCATAGTTGCATTCTGAGGAGGAAAAGGACTGCGATAAGTAAGAACAGGGGTGCCAATCCCCGTTCGCATTGGTTTGTAACAAAATACCACCCAACACATATTTAGAGGCATTGGTGACCATGGCAAAAGGACGAGAAAGGCTTGGCATGAAAAGAACAGGCTTACAGAGGAACAGGTCTTTGAGTTGTGCGAAGGCAGTCTGTTGTGTGGTGCCCCAAGTCCAAGGCATGGTCTTCTTGGTGAGGTCGATGAGTGGGCAGGCGATGTTGGAATAGCTGGGGATGAATCATCTATAGAAATTAGCAAAACCCAAGAAGGAACAGACATCTTTGACTTTTTGTGGCATAGGTCACTTAGCGATCCCATCTAGTTTGACGGGGTCCATAGTGAGCTCCCCTTCTTTGACTATCATTCCGAGGTATTCGACCTTCGGGGTAGCAAATTGGCATTTTTCCAATTTGAGATGGAGGTCGAGTTCCATCATCTGTTGGAGGACACAGCAGGTGCGTGTGGTGTGGGTGTCGTCGTCTGGGGAGAAGATTAGTAGATCGTCCATATAGATTACCAACCATCCTTTGGCAATCATGTCACAGAAGAAATCATTCATAAATCATTGAAATGTTGTGGGGGAGTTAGTCATTCCAAAAAACATCACCATTGGTTCGAAGAGTCCCTTGTGAGTGAGAAAAGCGCCCTTCCATTGATGCCCATCTTTTATACATACGTTGTTATATCCCCATCATACGTCGAATTTGGTGAAAACGCAAGCTCCCTTAAGTTTATCGAGGAGGTCAGAGATCAGAGGTAACGGGTAGGCATCATGAATAGTATGTTCATTGAGGTACCAGTAGTCTTGGCAGGGGCAAAGCTTGCCGTCTTTCTTTTTGACAAAGAAGAAAGGTGATGCTTGGGGGGAGTTCGAGGGGTGGATCTTGCTGGTGGTGAGGTTTTTGTCGAGAAAGTCTTCTGTGGCTTTCTTTTCATTGGGGGTAAGTGGGTAGAGTTTGCTGATCTTTGGGGTGAACGAGTCTTTGATGTTGATTTCATGATCATATGGTCAGGATGGGGGGAGGGAGTCGGCCCATTCTTTGGCGAAGATGGAAGCGAAGTCCTTGTATGTGTCAGGTAGGGTAACCTTTGGCTTAGCCTTCTCGGTGGTGGCCACAAGTTCCATAGTGGTGGTAAGTTTAGCGACAAGCTTCGGGTGTGTTTGGTGGTATCGGGATCCTGACTTGAGGACCCGTTGGCAGGAGTTATGATAGAGTGCATGGCAAACATAAAGGTTCCTGTCTGGCATATCGAGGAATGTTGAGAGAGCATGGTCGGGAATTGTTTTGACCATTACATGACGAGGTGGCTTCGAGGGGGATGTGTGAGGTTGGGCCCCTTCATGCCGCTTTAGGTCTGTGACATGGATGTGGTAGAGAGAAGCAGATTCATCTACCATTTCGGGGATGTTGATCGTCTGTGATGTCCAATCAATGACGGGGTTTGTAAGGCGGAGCCAAGGCATCCTGAGAATCACGTTTTCTGATCTGCAGTGCATTACATGGAAGCGTATATGCTGGGCAATTCCATTGATGTTGGTAAATAGGGAAGCTGTGTAGCGGACAGCCCCCTTGACATTCAGTGTTTGATCTACGTTGTTGACTGGGATTGGGGTTGGAAGTTTATCAAGGGGGAGTTAGTGTTTTTGGGTGAAGTTCCAGTCAAGGCAGTTGATGTCTGCTCCACTGTCAATAAGAGCGCGAGTGTTGACGGTTTTTATGGTGTGCGAAGGATCAATGAGTTGCAAGGGGATGCACATTGATTTCTTGGACATGGATACAAGTACAGGTGCACACGTGATAGGAACTACTGACGTTGAGGTAGCATTCCATTTTAAAAATCCTGGGAAGTGAAGGCGATGTGGGACACTTTTGATTCTTCATCATTGTCTTCATCGTCTATCTCTTGTAGTTGAGGAACTCCTCCTTCATCCTCGTCTTCCACTTCTACTACCTTCTGGATGATCTTCTTCGGCTTTGGGGTATTTGAGGTGTACGTGGGGCAGGCGTTGGCCCAATGTCCTTTCTGACAGCAACGGTAACATCTACCTTCTTTGTGGCATTGCTCTTGTTTGGCAGGGGTGAGTCGTTGGAGGCGGATGGCATCGCTGTCCATGGCATTGGGATCTTTGGTAGGGGTGGGGGCGGAGTACTGATGGTAGATGTGGTGGGAGGGGGTTTTATGACGAGCCGCAATTTCTCTGGTGCGTTCCATGTGGGTTTGGAAGGTTACAGCCTTCTTCAACCAGGCGTCTATAGTGGTGGGAACTACCTCCATGGCCAAGATTCGGCGCATGAGGGCATTGGGGATGGCGGCCGAGTAGTAGCCGATGAGGACATTGTCGTTGGTTATGCCAGCGATGGCACAGTGGTTCTGGAACTGAGCATTGTACTCAGTCAATGAGGGAGAGTGTCCACCATTTTTTGTGGCAGTCATGCGAGTGGTGGTGAGCCAGGCAATCGCATTGCCGGTGGTGTCATAGTGTTTGAACACCAAGATGAAGGCGTCATGGAAATCAAACCATGAGCCCATCGAAATTGAGCCATCAGCTGTGATCTTTGAAGCTCAGAAGGTGTTTGCCCATGTGAGTGCAGAACCTTTAGTCATATAAGAAAGCACAAAGGCAATGCGCTTCAGGTCAGTGGTGTATACCTCAGCATTGATGTTGAGGTAGAAAGCGATGGAGTCAAGCCATTGCTTGGCCATCTTGTAATCGCCATCATACTTGTCTGGGGTACCGATGTGGAGTTCGAGAGGTTTGGTGGACATAGTAGGGGATGGCGGGTGGGGAATTGGGGGAAAGATGTGTCCAGTTTGGCGTCTAGGTGTTGGAGACGGGGGAGTCTGTGGGTGGGTAATCTGTACAGAGGCAGAAAAGCTATGGGCAAGATTGCGAGTAGCGAGTTCTTCATCTGAGTCTAATAAAGGTTCATCGGGGTCTTCATCGCAATATGCTTGATTGGGATCGTCAGGGGTGTCAGAAGAATCTGAGTGTGAAGTATGTGGAGGTTCTCAAGGGTTCCAATGTGGGTCTGTGGTTCGAGTGTTTCGGTGGGAAGCTATGGTGGGTGGTGTATGTGATAGTACCCGAACAAGGGAGCAGCTTAGTTCTTTTGTTACATGTGGCCTTTGATAATGTCACGTATAGACCTACTAACACCTAGTAGGGTCGAGGGTTCTGTCATTTGTATGTACAATGACGTAGGACCAGCTGTGGGGATGCTGGGTCGAGAGTACCATCAAAGATTGTGACAGGTCTTAAGATAACCACTGCCTAGCTTGGCAAGCGGATTGTAGGTTCAAAGGTAAAGACACATGGAGGTGGGTGGACCATAGTGTGAAGCGCTCACTTAATGGTAGAGCGAAGACTCGAGGAGTAAGGTCAATGGATTGCTAGTGCTATCTAGGCGACAAGCCATAGGTAGAACTAAGCTAGGGAAAAGAGACAAAAGGCCCAGTTGAAGGGTTTATATTGTGAAGTAATAGTGTGACAGTTACGTGTCACAATGGTTAAGGGCCAGCATGGGAAATGGTGTTAGAAATAGAGAGCCAATAGCAAAACCACACAAGGGAAAGAGATGTTAAGAGCTGGTGCATTTGGCGTGAGAAGATCAGAAGAAAAGGAGTACCTGCACGGTGGAGGATAAGCATGCTTATGGGATGTATGGAATGTTGTAGAACGACATGGAAGGTATGAGGTTTAAGCGTGAGAAACAGAAAATATTAGTCTGAAAGTGTAAGCAAAAAGAAAGCATTCGTCCTGCGAGTGAATCGTAACATTACCCCCTTAGTAACCTGAAGCTGTGGCAAGGATTCCTTACAAGGTAGTCTGCTGAACAACTTTGTGCTGATCCTCACAATGCTTGTCCTCTGAAGATTCCTATCATCTCACTCCCTCATCTCCCCCTTAGCCATCTTCTCCAATTGAACAAGGCGATGAGTTGGATGATGTACAACGTGGAATGATGAGGGTAAAGCGTGAGAAAGGAAATTGTTAGTCTGATAGTGTAAATAAAGAAAAAGAGATAATTCTGCAAGCGAATTGTAACATTATCCCCTTAGTAACTCCAAAGCTATGGTGAGGATTCCTTACAATTTCCTAAAGGTGGATCCTGGGGAGCCAGTAATATTGGCATACCCAACATTGTCTAGTTCATCTCCATCTTCATAAGGGGAGGGGGCATGGGGGGAGGTTGGTGCAGGATGATAAGAGTATTGGGAAGAGGAAGAGGAATGTCTAGAAGAACAACAGGGAGTGGCTCTATGGACAACTTGTTCATTGCAGAACATGGCTTGGGGTTGGTGTGGAGTGGATGAGGATGAGGAAGTGGTATGTTGTTCAGTAATGTGGAAAGCAAGGGATCAAGGGGGTCCTGGACAACGAGTGAGGGAATGTCCTGGTGCATGCATTTCACACCTGCAACAAGTATATTGTTTACAGGTTAATTGGGTATGGCCGATGCAATGGCACTGGAAGCATTGTTGATCATAATAGAGGTGTCCAAGATGAATATGGTCTCATCCATTTCAACCCATCCACCAGTCATTGAGGGTCTGCTTGTGAATCAGTGAACTGTCTCAAAGGACTTTGTTACCAAGTCCTCGACCCGCAGCAGTGAGATCTTGGAAATGATTATCAACGTCTAACAAGAAGTCCTCATACCTTAACTGGAAGCCTAAGAAATAAAGACTGTACCAAGCATGGTAGATAAAGTTCTACATTGTTCTGCCGAGGGTAGTATGAGGAAAGACCAGGCCTGAGTCAGAGATGAAGGCGGCGATGTGATTCAATTGCATGGCAGTCTCAAACTAGATGTAGAAGGGGGATCTGGTGGAAGAATAAACACTAATGGGTATATGGAGGCAGTTGTTAGAAAGAAAAGTGTGAAAGTGAACATAATTCTCATTAGTGAACCATTCTTCTCAAAGATGGTTAATGTGGCAGTGTCCAGAAACATCTAAAGGTATCTGAGAATCCCATCCAGATTGGGCAATGAGAGAGTCAGAGCTAGGGGCACGGATGAGCTGTGGGTGATGTATGCCTAAGAATGAGGGTGATCCGGGAGAAGGTTCCTGATGGGGCAGAGAGGTGAATGTTGGCGAGGATTCAATCCTTCCAGAGATGGGGGAGACATGGGACTGGAGAACATTACCCACAAGAGTGGCAAAGTTGATAGGTCATGGGGCAGCAGGGAGAGTAGGAGAGACCCTCTTGGGGTCAGCAGTGGGAATAGTGACAGTGTTGGGGTTGGTAGCAGGATGTGTGGTGGGGGCATCTACGTGAGTGAATTCAATGGCCATAAGTAGAAGATGGAGCAGGTTTATCTGTGGCATGGTGGGCAAGTGGATGAGAGAGAGAATATGCAAGGGTTGTACTTTTTATAATCTAATAGAAGCTCTGATGAATGTTTCAGATTTCGCTCAGATCCCCAGGAGTCTTCTTTGGCTGAATATCCTTTTCATCGGATCAGGTATTTGTGGGCGGATGGCATTCTGCAATGTCATATGATTCATTCTATTTCGTATTCTTCTTGTCCTTCAACAAGATCTGGAGGCAGTGTAGGAAAGTTCGGGCCATGGATGTCATTTTCATAATAGGGTGATAACAGCAAAGTGTTATGATTCATTATGCCCGGCACACGAATCTTCTTTTCTTTCTCTTCTTCCCCATGCATATGCTCACTCTTCTGCTCTTCTTGGTTGCCCGCACCAACCCCTTTACCCTTGTCCCTCAGCTCTCCAAGGTCTCTCTCATGTACGTCATCCTGCCTATGTGATCTTGTGCACTTATTTCCCTTGTGTTGCCTTATTGCACACGTGTTTCCCCTTCTCTTGCCGCATGCACCAGCACATTGTGTTTCACTCTCATGCATGGGTTCTATCACATTCCATCTCCTTCTTTCACATTCTATCACTGCTTCCCACACCAGCCCTTAACCCTTACCCTTGACCCTGTGACCGTTACTGTCACATGTCACTCTTCACTATATATATCTGTTGAATAGGCCTATGTAGTTCCCCACACCAGTCTTACCTCGAGTATCCCGTACTTTGGTGCTCAATAGACCTAGCTTCCTCCCACCTCTAAGAGTCCCATTCTACTCTTGAGTGAACACCTGACGCTTGGGACACTCTCCCTCATGTACACCTCCGATCCTCGCAACTCTAGGTTGCACCATCGTCATTGACATCCTCGATGATCAAACCCCACCCCGTGATTACGGGGTACAGAGGTCTACAGCCGACCCTGTGACAGGCCAGTCGTAACACAAAGCATGGAACGTGTTGTGAATTTTCCATGTTCATGGGAGTTGGAGATGATAGGAGATAGGAGAGATGACTTCGAAGATAATAAAAGGGCCTTCATGTTTTGTGGCAAACTTTGGATCTTGGATGGATTGTTTGAGGTTCCTGGCTTCGAGCCAAACTTGTTGCCCCTTTTTGAAGGGGACAAACTTTGATTTAGATCTGGATGCCATAACTTGTCACGCAAGTTCATGGGAAGCAAGGACTTCCTCTCGTAGAGCTGTCAGTTCTTTAAGACAGGATTCTACTGTGGGGATCTTGGTTTTAGCAATTATCAATGGTAGGGCACAGAGTTCATATCCCATCATGAGATAGAATGGGGATTAGCTAGTGATGGAGTGGTGGTGGTGATTATGTGTGAATTTGATGTAGGATATATGATTGGACCAAGTAGAAGGATGGTCTCTGCAGTAGATGTGTAGATAGGTTTCGACTTCCTGGTTAACACATTCTGTTACACTGTCAGTCTGTGGGTGGTACACCATGGACAGGAAGAGATCATAGTTTAGAAGGCATCCGAGTTCTTTAGTGAAGGTGGAGGTGAACTGGGGTCCACAGTCAGAGATGATTTTGTCATAGAGACTGAAGCGAAGAAAGATTTTGTGGAAAAAGAGTGCAGCTATGCCTTTGGTGGTGATGGACTTCTTCATAGGGTAAAGAATTACACCCTTAGTAAGGCCATGGTCCACCACAACCAATAACAAGTTGAATCCCCTGGACAGTGGGAGATCAGTGATCAGATCATAGGAGATCTGTTGGAAAGGGCAGGAGCAGGAAGAGGGAATAGGGACAAGGGGTGAAGATGTAGGATAGGTGTTTGCCTTGTTGTGTTGGCAAACGGCACAGCCATTGACATAAGACCAGACGAAGGTAGCAAGGCCAGGCCACCAGAATTCACTGGTGACAAGTTGGCAAGTTTTCAAGTAGCCATGGTGGCCAGCAAAGTCATGGTCGTGACACTGTGCGACAATAGTGTGGTGAAGGTCATGGTTGGGTGGAATGTAGACACATCCCTGGTACTGGAGAATGCTGTCAGCAAACTGCCAGTCAGAGAGACAAGAGTGAGCAATAGAGGGTAGAGTTCCCTCAATCTCCTGAAGTTTATGGAGGATGAGGTCATCAGATGCAGAAGCGGAGGTGATGTGATTGGAGAGGGTGGAGTCGATAAGGCAGACAAAGAGGGAATTGGAGAGAAGTGTGATGCCAACATTGTCAGAATTCTCCCAAGAGAGGAGGTCAGGATGGAAAGAAAGGGCATCTGGACCAGTGAGGTGGGAGCCTGGGATATGGGCAATAGTATAATTGTAGTCAGTGAGATCAAGGAGTCAACAAGCCTAGAGTCGGTTAAGGTCTTGGGGACATCGGAAGTAAGTGAGATTTTTGTGGTCAGTAAAACTTTGACCAGGAAAGGAGAGCTGTGAAGGTAATGTCTTCAGGCTTTGAAACTGCAAATGATGGCCAAGAGCTCCCTGTCATGGATGTCATAGTTGCATTCTGTGGGAGCAAAGGTTTAAGATAAATAGAAACAAGGGTGCCAATCTCCGTTCATGTCAGTTTGTAATAAGATTCTGCCAGATGTGTATTTAGATGCATCAGTGGCTATGGCAAAGGGTCGCAAGAGATCAGACATAAAGAGAATCAGTTTACGAAGGAATAGCTATTTGAGTTACTCGAAAGCATCCTGTTGGGTGGAAGACCAAAACCAGGGCATGGTTTTCTTTGTGAGATCAATGAGAGGGCATGCAATGTTAGAATATCTGGGAATGAAATGTCTATAGAAATTAGTGAAATCAAGGAAAGAGTGGACATTCTTGACTTTTTGTGGCATGGGCCACTTGGCTATACTGTCTAACTTGATGGGGTCCATGGCTAGTTGTCCTTCTTTGACTATCATTCTGAGATATTCTACCTCAGGGATGGCGAATTGGCATTTCTCCAATTTGAGATGGAGTTCAAGTTTCATCATCCTCTGGAGGACATGGCAAGTTCATTCAGTGTGGGTTTCGTCATCTGGGGAGAAGATGAGCAAGTCATCCATATAAATTACCAACCATCCTTTGGTGATCATATCATGGAAAGAGTCATTCATGAATCTCTAAAAGGTTGCAGGGAAGTTAGTCATGCCAAAGAACATAACCATGAGTTCGAAAAGACCTTTGTGAGTCAGAAAAGCACCTTTTCATTGGTACCCATCCTTGATATGTACATTGTTATACCCCCATCGTATGTCAAACTTGGTGAACATATGAGCCCCTTTGAGTTTGCCTAGAAGGTCAGAGATCAGGGGTAGTGGGTAGGCGTTGCGAACGGTATGCTCGTTGAGATATCAATAGTCTTGGCATGGGCGAAGTTTGCCATCTTTCTTCTTGAAAAAGAAGAAAGGCAATGTCTGAGGGGAGTTCGAGGGGCGGATCTTTCCAGCTGCAAGGTTCTCATCAAGAAAGTCTTCTGTGGCTTTCTTTTCTTCTGGGGTGAGTGGATAGAATTTACCAATTTTCAGGGTAAAAGACTCTTTGACATTGATTTTGTGGTTGTATGGCCTGGAGGGGGGAAGAGAGTTAGCCAACTCTTTGGTGAAGACAGGCATGAATTCCTTGTATACATCGGAGAGAATAACTTTAGGTTTGGCTTTCTCAGCTGCCACTGTGAGTTCCATGGCAGTGGTAAGTTGGCAACAAGTTTTGGATGCGTCAAATAGTACTGAGATCCAGACTTGAGAATGTGATGGCATGTGTTATAATGTAGCACTTGGAAAATGTAGAGGTTTCCATTGGGCATATCAAGAAAAGTGGAAAGGATGTGGTCAGGGATTGTTTCGATCATGACATGGCGAGGAGATTTTGTAGCTGTGGGTCAAGGTTGGATGGCTTCATGGTGTTTGAGGTCTGCTATGTAGATATGGTAGAGGGAGGCAGATTCATCCACCGACTTGGGGATGTTTATTGTCTGTGACAACCAATCGATCAATGGATTGGTGGTTTTGAGCTAAGGAATTCTGAGAATCACGTTCTCGGATCCATAATGCATGATGAAGTGACTACTCTCTATACTTGTAATAGTGAGGGAGCTGAACTAGATAACCTATCTGTATAAGGAGCAAGATAGATTATCTGATCAGTCAAGGGTGACAGATAGATAAGATGGGGAGCATAGGAAAGAACTCTCAAGTTGCTCTAATATCGAGGGGATAGAAGAGGTGGCTTGCTGTGACCGTACATTCACAAAAGGGACTGGATCCTTTTGGGCAAGAGTAGGATGAAAACAGGTGGAATAACTTGGAGAGTATCCCCAAGTGTTCCATGTATTTATACACTACTATACAAGAGGAGATACAATGTTCTAAGCCAGCTGGGTGGAGGGTAGAGGCAAAGGGTATGATGTGAGTGTGGAGTAGGGCAGTGTACATGCTAGCTAGTGTGAGGCAAATATGAAAGAATGGAAGGGTGAAAGTGAAGGGATAGGTCTAGAGCATGGTAATTAAAGGAATGCGTATGTGGTGAGGCATCTAGACCAGTGATGTCATGATGACATCAAATCTTATCTAATCAGGTAAGAAGGTAAGGGATAATAGAATGGAGTGATCTTAGATAAGATCATGGTGAGATAAGATTAGATAAAGTGAAAAATGCGAAAATGTCAGTATTGTGACTACAAATCTTGCAGGCAATCACTATCTCTTAGACGTCAAGTGGAGGAACCATCTTAGGTATGACTCGTAGGAGGGGAACAAGAGAACTAGACTGGAGATTGAGCTCCGTCCAGTCTTGCTTTATATACTATTCTATGTGTGGATACATGTTGTGTACCAATCTAGATACATATCTACATTAGTCCATCCTCTAGGCCCAACATGATTGACATGAGGTGTTGGCCTATAACAGGGATTAATATATACATGAGGTTACCAGCCGTTGATCTTGCTGCAGGTGGGTGGAATGGAAGGTGTCAATGGTAATTAAAGATAAGGGATCACATCACAGTGATGGGCTGACTGATGTGGGGTCTGTGATGATCACGATGTATTAAATATGTGTTGTGATTAGTGGGGTGAAAGGTGAAGGGCTAAAGGTGAAGCCCACTGATCTAGAAGGGCCCATAGATCCCCTGTGTCCAGCACAGTGTCTAGGTCGGGTTTTCCCTTGATAAGATAAAGGGTGCATTGGATATGCACAGGTTGAAGAGTGAAAAATATATAGCTGTAACACTACCCCCTGTCTAAGGATCGACTTCCAGGCAATCAAAAGGATGTGTCGATGGAAGAGTAAGGTCTTTGCATTCGTGAAAGCATCGTATAAATGCCGAATGAGACATCCACAACCTACGAGGTGTAGAAGGATACTCCCTGTGGAAATCACTGATGGTATCAAGCGCACCCAGTAGAAGGTGGTCTTCCGGTTCCCAAGTTTGATCTGTCTCATCATAGCCTAGCCAATGAACTAGGTATTCAAGGCAACGACCTTTGAATCTACTAGCGATGATCCTTTCTACTTCGTATAAGTTATCTTGGTCCTCAGTTACCTGTATAGGGCCAGGAGCGATGACAGGTTGTTCCTGAAGCCTTTCTTTATAAGGCTTAACCTGTGATATGTTAACAGTTGGGTGGATTCACATAGAGGATGGCAAACAAAGGGTGACTGCATTATCCCCAACTAGTGTGATGATGTCATATGGCCTGTTATGATTTGCTCACAGGACGAACACTTTTTCCTTATTATCCCTGTCGGACTAATACTTTCCATTTCTCACGCTTAACCTCATTCCTTCCATGTCATTCCACGACATTCCTTACATCTCGTAAGCGTGCTTACTCCTCCACTACACAGGTACTCTTCATTTTCTGATCTTCTCACGCTGTATGTGCCAGCCCTTAAGTCTTTTTTCTTATGCATGGTTTTGCTATTGGTCTCCTATTTCTAACGCCGCTTCCCACGCTGGCCCTTAACTACTGTGACGTGTAACCGTCACGCTTATGCTTCCTGTTGTGTCTACAAATCTTTGCAGGCAACCACTTGGAATCTAGGCGTCGAGGAGAGGATTTCTTAAGATGCTACTTTGTAGGAGAAGAACAAGAGAACTAGACTGGAGACTGAGCTCCGTCCAGTCTCGCTTTA